>SNQJ01S0012913.1:51317-73334 GCA_010110895.2 Picea sitchensis | reverse complement strand
CTACTCTGGTAGGCATAGCACTCTGTATAGTTATAATGTCCCAAAATGGGGACATTACACTCTATCTCATGATGTTTCATTGCATACATGTTGCTATGATCATGAGTCTTATATTGATGTTAATTTCTTATTATTTTATGCTATATTTCTTTTTAAGGTTGTGTGTGTGTGTGTTTTGAAAAATGTATATAGCCAAACTTAATGTAGAACCTCATTTGAACCTTATCAAAAAATTTGAAGTCGAATCGAACCTAATCATTGCCGAACCCGAACCGTGTGACATAGAGTTTAGATATGAACTTGGACAAAATGAACCTTGTCAACATCACAAAACCTAAAATTTGGATTACAACAATGAGAATTGTGACTCTATTCATTCAATTTATAGCATCATCAAATCCTCACTCATTTGTTCTCTAGAATGAGCATATTGTATGTATCTTTATCTATCACACTCTTTAACATTCTTCTTCTTGTTTCTAGCAACATTGACATCAATGTGACGATACTTTGCAAATATTTTAAGAATGCCCCATAGCTCTCTTTCCCCCTGCATCATTCATCCCAATCTTATGTTCAAGGAGATGTATTCTTTGTAGCATTAATGCTTGGAACAACATTTGTGAAGCTGGGTAGGATTCTTAAGAAAGATAGGGAGAGGATAACATAATTTTTATTATCATCAAACTTATGCATTAGGGATTATGCTATAGCATCTCACTCTTTCATGCATTTTTGCATGGTTTGAGAGATAAAGTAAACAATCAATATCCTTGATAAACATAACATACTTGGTGGTCTTGATGTGTAATTTCCTTTAGTTTCGTAGTTGTATGGATCTTGGGAAGCTCCAAATCATAGACATCCAAGCCTAAATAATAAGCAATGGATGCAGTCATGCTAGATTGTCATGTTCCTAGAGACCTATAAAGCAAGTAGGGTCTCTTCATTGCTTTTATAGTATTTTGATAGAATTACCACCTTTCAACAACGACCTTAAGATCTACTACAATTTCTTATTTTCTAATGAAACCTAGAATGAACATGACTCCCATGGTTAAACGAGATTGGGGTATTCTCAAAATATGAATATAAGATGCAATGCTCATGGATCATATGAATATAAGATGCAATGCTCATGGATCATATGAATACATAGACTGCATCCTCTCTTATATGGGTGTCCACAAAAATGTTTGATTATGTGATTGTGTCTAAAGTTTTATGTTGTTATTTTTAATACTTTGAAATTCCTTCAAAAAAACATGGCTCAATGTTTATGAACTTTTATTATTATTAACATATATGAAATCCATCAAAAGGTTGTATTTGAAATTACAAAGTATGTGTATTATTATTTTCTATTGAAATTTCAAATTATCTATCTATTTGTTTGCTAAATTTTAACATTTTAAATAATTGGAAGGGCAATATTTTATTTCGAATATTTTTTTGAAGTATGTACCTAGTTTACTATTGTTGATTGAAGTACAACTACTTTTTCAACTTTTATTCATGGAAGGATTGAATGATATCTACCTTCAACTTGAAATTAAGAGTAGCCCTTCAAATTTGATCACTCGAGTAGCTGCTTAAACGAATTTGACAAGAGTAGAATAGAAAGGTGGGTGGGGTGGAGTTGAGCAATCAATGTACAACAAAAGCCCAATATAGCAATATGCCACTATGGTAAGAGTAGAATAGGAGGGAGGGCCAGTGGGTGGGGTCAGGGACGGCAATTAATGTGCAATGAAAGCCTTTAAGGGGGAGGGCAATTAATGTGCAACGAAAGCCCAACATAGAGATATACCACTGTAGTAACATATCTTGCAGCGCGACACTGAAACCACCAGCGATTTCAGTAGTAATCGGTATTCATTTCCATTGGAGTAAACAAAAACGGAAGGAAGAATTCGGTTACTTACTCGAATACCATGGCCATTGTCAGAGACTTGAATGAGCTTGAGACCTCCATCTTTGATTAAAACACTGATGGAAGTAGAGCCAGCGTCGATACTGTTTTCGACCAATTCCTTTACGGCTGAGAAAGGGCGCTGGATAACTTCTCCTGCTGCGATTCGATTGACTACAGACTCTTCAAGGCGACGGATGGGTGGAGGCTCGATGGGCGAAGGCCTCTCCAATGACTCCAATTCCATCGCCATTGCCAAAAACAAAACGCTTGATACCAAACCCTCCTCCTTCTGCGCTGAGCTCTTCTGCTGTGGCAGAATCCAGCCGTTGGGAATGTTTGGAAACTTCCCGCGAAATGTGCAGAGAAGCCGTCAGTGCTCCCGCATGGTCACATGAGAGCCGTGGCAGGAGAGGGTTTATATGTTTTTCTTGGTAATCTTGATAAGTATGCCTTTGAACACATAGCCACCTTGAATTGCCACGGTGAGAGAGAATGGTCTTATAGGAGTTTTGACCTGAATCACTTTAGCAATGTAACATGACATAGACAACCCAACATAAGTCAATAAACAATCTACATGGCATGAAGTCTCACACCTTAGTACCAATTTGATTACCTTAATACCAATGATTGAGGGAGGATGTTATAACATCAACTCAATGAAGTTCACGTTACACTCAACATCTCAATTCGCAAAAATCTTAATGTGGATAATGCCTAAAGCATGGAAAGTCATAGAAGTTGTATTCGGTGGATCTACCATGAGGTGGATATATGGTTACAATGCATGTATGATTAATGTAATGCACTTTGCATGTAGTCGTCGTTAGATGAAATATATGAAGAGGAACTTCGGATTCCCGGGTATTTGAGAGCAGCTCTGCATAGGCTGTATGAAGAGGTGAAAGTCAAAATTAGAACTTCAACAGGCATTTCTGAAAGTTTTAGAAGCGATATCGGGGTCAAGCAAAGTTGTCCATTGTCTCCTACCCTTTTTGGGTTATATATTGACAAGCTTGAAGAGTGGCTAAATTCGCAAGGGGGTGACGGTATCCATTTGGGCAAGTTCGTTATAAGGCTCTTTTGTACGCAGATGAGCTTATATTGATTGCTAAATCGGCTCTTGGTTTGCAAGAGCACTTATGTTCCCTTGAGCATTTTTGTAGAAGGGTGGGGATGCAAGTCAATATTAGTAAAACGAAAGTAGTGGTTTTCTCTAACAAAAGAAATCATAACCAGCATAAATTCTACTTTGAAGGCAACATTCTGGAAGAAGTTGCAGCTACAAATACCTCGGAATTGACTTCAACAGAAATTTAAGTTGGGATGGTTGTAGAAAGAAAAGAACTTTAGGGGGTTGGAAAGCATTTTATGCTTTTCAAAACAGGTGTAGAGAGGCAGAGATGTGGAACTGGAAAACCACTCTAACTCTTTTTGGGCTTCTAGTGATTCTGGTGATTCTCTACGGTTGTGAACTGTGGGCCAGCAGCACAACCGAGATGCAGTGGAAACAAATTGAGAAAATTCAGAAGCGTTTGATTACAAACAAATTCAAAATTAAAAGTGCAGTTCCTTATGTTATCATCTTAAGTGAAACAGGGGTTGCTCCTATTGAAACAATTGTTATGGTGTGAGTCATAAGGTATTTGAAAAAAATTGAGCAAATGGAAGAGGGTCGATGGCCTAAATTTGTGTTTAGTGACAGATTGTGCAAAAGAAAGAAGACTTGTGTTTAGTGATGATTGTGCAAAAAGAAAGAAGACTTGGATGCAGTAAAATAACAAATGGCTTAGTAAATTGGGCATTTGCTTTGAGCATGCGTCCCATAAACAATAAAGAGAGATAAAACTTTGTTATGGATAAGTTCCACAAACGTGACTTGGGAGAAAGAGCTATAGGGAGAAAGAAGAAGTACTACATTGAAGAGTTTAACCCTACTCATAACCATCAACAAAAGGCGTACATAGGGGCCAATATTTCTTGGAGATCTAAAATTCTTATTGCTCAATTAAGGACTAATTCTCATCAAATTCGTTGTGAAACAGGGCGCTGGAAAAGGCCAAAAGAAATGTGGGAGGAAAGAGTATGTATTTTGTGCTCTTCTGGAAAAGTGGAAACAGAAAAAGATTTCATTTTAGAATGTGAAGCCTTAAAACACAACAGGGAAAATTATGCAGGTATTATGGCAACTAGTTCTTGGGATAATCTATTCAGCGAAGAGTTTGTGGAGAAGCTGGGAGCGGTTATTGTAAAACTTCACATGAAAAGGGCCGAATACAAAAGCTAGATGGAAAAACAATTTGTCCCATAGGCTATTTTTAGCCTCGTGGACGTTAAAAATACTTTCTTTCTTTCTTTCTATGTACAAGAGCTACAACTAGTGTACTTTTGTCATTTTCTTATTTGATTCTTGGAATCATTTGGCCCCTTTACATCTTCCTCTTGATCTTCGAGGGGTAGAGTGGTTCCAATTGATAAGGGCCTTGCTTCTATTACTCTTGTGCATTTTAATTGAAGTCTCCCTCATCATGGCCAGATCAATTTGTATCTCATCTTGTTGATAAGCTTTAGTCAGAGTTGTAATAGTGTCTTCTTCCTTGTCAATTGGATTAGATATCCTTTGATGGGGCAGGGAAGGCTCATGAAATTTTTCCGTCATTAGGCAAGTCATTAGCTTATGATTTCTTTGGGTCAAGAATAACATCCCCATCCTTGCACTCCCAGTAATAGAAAGAGTAGTCACTAACAACCCATTAAAACTCCAACCATTGAAAGAACATTTCATCATGATCTAACAAAAATGGCATGCAATAGAGGCTTGATATGATTCAAATGCATGCATGGGTGCAAATAATAAAATATCGTGGAATATTCAAGCATGGAATAACATATTTCATGGCAAAAAATGCCCATGTTCATAATTAAGCACAATCACACACACAACATGCATCATACATGTAATTCATTACATGAAATATAATTCAATTGCAAATTTATATACAAAGATTAGAACTATTATCTTTTATCCAAAGACGGTCCAAGCAATTCATTGTGCATGAACAATTTTCCACCCAACTATAGCTATCCAATGCAGATGACAGCCCCAAGCTAGGCTATAAGGTCACCAAGGGGAAGGAACCAATCTATAGGCTCATTATTCACTCAACCCAACCCAATTGCTCTCGTGGCTCAACCAAATTACTCTCTACAAAACATTCCAAGTACCTCATTAAGTGATTGCACTCTCTTCCACTACCCTACACAACACAAGGAAAATATTCACTTTCTTTGCTCAATAGTCCCTCGAGGATCTTCATCCCTTCTAGCGCTCTTTAATGTAGGGAGAAAGAGTCAAATCTATTGATTGTCTTCTGGGAGAACCCTGGAAAGGTTAAACTTTAGCTCTTGAGCATCAACTGAGCAACAGTAACCAATCAATGAAGGCTTCCTAACTTGACCAAAATGTATGTTTGTCTATAGCTTGTATATTTGATCTATAAACTATCGTGGATATTCCACTGAAACAGTCCATCACAACAGAGCTTACAATATTTTGAAATCTTTTATTAAGTAGATTTTTTTTTCCCTTGGAACACTTCATGGGGAAACCCACTGAGCACTTCCCCTCATTTCGAGGATGGTACCCAAGGTAAACCAATTTTTGTAGAAAGTCAAGGCTTTTACAATAGCATACTCATTTAAGAGCCCAACATGTCACTTGCGGGAATTGAACCTGGGTGGGAGGGGAACACCCCTCAACACAAACCACTCGGGTTGAACCCAATTGACTTTTTATTAAGTAGATTATTACCTTAGATCTCATATTTATTATTATTGGCCTAGTGCTCAAATTTATGGGAATAATTGAAATCCGGAATGAAATAACAAGCAAATGAACAAACCATCCACACAAATGAACTCAATATGTGATTTGGGAAACCTGATATGAGAGAAAACCTAGCTAGAAGGTGAGGCATATGTTATTCTCTCTTTTTCTCAGTTGAGAAATGCAAGTACAAAGAAAATTGCACTCAGTATCAAATCACCCTTGACGTTGTGGCCTAAATGGCTACTATAAAATCTGCTACCTCCTATGTGATGCTTCAATAAGCCACTCCTAGATACTCTACTCAAATATGGAACAATAACAATACTAAAATAATAGAACCCCTTATCTTCCTAGCGACCCAGTGTTTTACATAGCATGACAGTTGTCTAAGGTTCGAGTTAGGGGTTTTGCATGCCTCAACCCTTAATTAGTGTTAGGGTTTCCAACCCTCTATATGACTATCACGATATGTTAAATACTCTTCTTGAAAGCCCACATGTGACTAGCCCCACATGTGTGAGTGATGGGGGCTAACATGGCATCTACTTGGTACCGTGGTGGTCAACATGGTAGGTCAACTTGCGGGAGGCATAACTTTTGCATATAAACTCCAATTAATGTTATTTTTACACTGTTATAAAGTTTTCAGTGTGTAGAACAACATTGAGGGGACTATGGGCTATGCCCGCAACGTTTTGACCCCAAAAAGTGTCATTTGATGCCTCAAACTTGCTCTAGAAGGTTCCAGAGCCCAAATGGTCAAATTGGTCCTTGCCCCTAAAATGGGCCTTGCAAGCCAATTCCTCCAATTCTTCCACCCAAAAAGTACTAAGATAGATGATAAATTATATAATGATCAATTTCTATCTCCTCTCGAAGGTTTGTAAATCCTCCATCTCAATGCTCATCTGGTCATTTTTTTTTATTTGGATAAAGAGTCACAATAGATAATGTGGCATGAGAATTGTGTGTATGAGAATGATGGAATGATTTCCCATGATGTATGAGAATGAAGGGTTCTTCACACTTTCCCACATTGATTGTACTTTGTTAGTGCTATCATAACTACATGAGGTAGACTTCTTGACTAACCTCCACATGCTTTCAACATTCACCTATTTAAGGTGCATGATGGGAAAGATATGAGTTCCTACACTACTATTTGGCATTAGAGGATTACTTTCCCATAGGCCCCATTTCCTCTTCCCCTCTTGTGAAATCATAGCTTCACTTGTGCTCTCCACAACCATCTTGGACCATTATATATTATACTTGGGCATTAATATTTTGCATACCTTTGAGTGCATCATGGCAAGCCTACTACATAGTGCATGGAAGTACATTTACAACATCTACATGCCTCTCCATTCACAAGTTGGACCTTGGCCTTAAGATTCACACTACGAATCCATACAAGCGTATTTACAACATTTATAACAAAGATTCATTTGCTTGAGATCACATGGTTCTATTCCTATCACTATAACCATGCATTTTCAACTTATACATAATAGTTAAGAACATGTGTTTCCTCCTTGGAGGTCACAGGTTCAAATCCAAAGGGGGGTAGGGTATGTACACCTCCATAGACTTTAGAAGTCAAATCATTGTGTGGAGGGGGTCCCTTGTCCCACAAACAAGGGGGTCTCATACACCAATTTGGTGTTTGACTTGGTTGTGACCATAAAATTATATTATTATTGTTGTTGTTGTTGTTGTTATGATCCAATGCATTTCAAGGTCAAATTAGGATATTACATAAGGTGGATACTAGAAGCATTTGGTTATAGGTTTGGAATCGTTGGCTTTGGCACAAAATCTCCTCTTCTATCATAGTTGACTTGGAAGATTTGACTTGGGATAACATTTGCAAGTGGTGTTTCTCAATTCCTTCACAATGTTGTATGTACAAGTTTGATCCATAAACTCTTGATCATCTTTTCCTTTCACGCCTTCTGCTTTCACTACAACGTGAACCTAAAATTTCAATTTTATTTTCGATTGTTATTCTATGGGTACCAATTTAGGTTGAAAACTTAGCCTACTTTCTACCTATTTATCATACATAACCATTTCAACCCAATTGGCAACCTAAAATTCCACTAAAACAATACCAATCAACACTCATAACGAAATGCATGTCATTAATGAAGTGGAGATTGTAGCCAATACATCAATTGGTATATAAGTCGATTTTAGTGTTGAATAATGGGTGGAAATATGTGTTGTTATAAGGGTCAAACATAATGAAATATTGGTTGAAATTTTTATTTCTGCATGACATAATTAACGATAGATCATCGAGATAAATATTTTTCTCTAAAGTGTAAATGGGTAATTGACAAATATTATAATTTGTCGTAACTTTTAAATTGCAATATTATTTTTTTCTCAAATTTTTTTTTTAACTTCTATATCAAGATGAAATTGAATTACACATTGTGTATGCTTTGTAGCATTTCAATAATAACCAAATAGATTAGATCTCTTGACATAACAAAAAAGATCTCTAATGTTCTCTTACCAAGTGTCCATACTAAGATTTACATTTCTTTATGAAAACATAGAAGGACCCTATCCTTGTCGTCAAAAACTAGTATCGCAATATTACAAAACAATTTCCAAGTCTTTATCGTACCCCTTAGCCAATCCACCGATCGAATTGTCCAAAATAGTTGAAAAAGGAACTAAATTGAGCAAACAAATTAGGCAACCAATGAGACCAAAGATAATAGAAAAGAACGTAGCAAAAATAACATATGTGTAGAGCTCAACTTAGGATCAAATTACATAGGCCGAGAACCTTGATTCAAAAACAATTGCTCTATCCATTAAGTGTTTTATAACTTATAATCTAAAAAATTAAAGGCAATACACCCTATCCTATCCTCCTCATAGAAGAGAGTCTTCCCTGCATTGAGAGTATGTCCATGGATAGGTACCTAATGTACAAGAATAAGCTAAACAACATGGAAGACAAGAGGTTTCCTAAGATTGATTCAAACTTCATCCAAAACCACCTACGAATCAAGTAGGATTGACATAAAGATGCCAAGTATTGGTTAAGTCATTGAGGAATAAAGAAAGAGGTCACTCTATAGAATAATGATAGTATTAAAAATATTATTACAACTGAATTTAAGGAGAAATTGTTGTGTGATAAAGAATTAGAGGATAAAATAAAATTAAGATACTATAAGGAGGTGATCACTCACAATCTAGAAGATCAAAAGTACCTCTTTGTTTTGACTAGTGTAAAGAATAAAATCAACATTGCTAAAATAAAAACAAACTCTCACGAGATCCATAGTGAAACAAGGCATTGGAAAATTCCTAAAATGTCATGGGTAGAAAGAATTTGTCATCTTTGTGACACTAACAAGTTTGAATATGAAAAACACTTTATCTTCAAATGTCCTATGTACAACCACATTATATCACAATTTCAAAATATTTGTTACAATATCGACCTTCCTAACCTTTCAACTCTTCAAAACTATGTTGATTTCAGAATACTTCTCTTAAACGTTTTGAGCACATAAATAAAATTATAAGGCAATACAAGTAATTCCTTACCTTTATTAAGGTCCAATAGACCAAATCTAGTCTTAGTGGACGTTAATCATCATCATGACATGGTATACATAATATAAACCACAATATATATCACGAGTCAATGCAGCACGGGAGTAAACCACAAACATTACCATGCCCCCACATAACACATGCCTCACAACACTAGAGGATACACCACCCTTACCCCCACATTTTACAAGCCCGTGACAAAGGATATAGGACCCATGATAGAGGATAGAGACTCCACCCATGCTTCCACATTTCATTGGCTTCATGATAGAGGATAGAGTCCCACTTGGGCCCCCACATTTCACAGGCCCCGTGATAGAGGATACAAACCCCACCTGTAAACCAACCAATAGAGGAAATAGAGATCATCAACCCAAGCGAATAGTGGAGATAGAGACTATCGACAAGGTTGAAGAGCAGGAAACTACTAGATTGGTGACCAATGCCTCCTAAATCAATGAGTCTACACCTCTACATTTGTATTTTCATTTAGTTGAAAACCAAAATAATGAGAGAATGAGAATGATAGAATGGGCCCTACTATGTCTGAGAAAGGGGAAACTTCCATCCTAGGGGTTGTGAGAATGATAAATGCCTCCAAAGGAAGCCTATACCACTTCCACTATTGTGAACTAGTAGAAAGTGGATTTCTTATTTATTCTCTTGTTGATTGGGGTGATTTGTGAGGATATAAACACATCATAATTGAGAGACCCAACTTGCAGAACCCACTTATGTTTGTCCAACTAAATAAATACCTCCTTAGAATTGATCACACACTGGGATCCCAAAATGGTCGCATAGGAATACTTTCTTTCTCTCTTTATGGGCAAGTGTTTGAGAAAGGCAGGTGTCCTAAGTTGAACAAGACTCGAAAGGAATACTACAATTTAGAAACTAATAACAAGAACATACAATTATGTACTTGAAGTAAGAAATATTCCATAATACATTTCTAGGATAACAAGGGAAATCCTTTAATTACATTTAACATCATTATTCACCCTTAATAAGAGATAACATTGGTACCTAATACCCTATAGAAATTCTAACATTCCAATACCCAAATACAATTTGAAAATCCTATAGAATCCTTCTAATTCAGGTTGACTAAGGTTTTATAGGAACAACCATGTCAATGACTCAACTATTTATATTTAAATTGCATAGGTGACTCAAAAAAGCCCTTAGGAATATCATTGACCTATACATGATGCCACACATAACAGAGTTCATTCCAGGCTATTCTCAGACAACAATTCTACTCTTAGAACTCTATATTACTATTTTTTTTTAAATGAATTGAAATTGTATTATATATAAAAAAGAAGTGTTGCATTGAAGCTAGCGGCCAGTACAATCCCTGAGTTTTTGGCTTTTCTCAAAATAGAGCATATTTCAAAGGTAACACCTACAAAAAATATAGTTCTTCCCAACGAAGAATTCCAAGAATTTACCAGTTCCTGTTTGCAAGAATAGATTCTTACAAACTTATTACAAAGGATAATGCAAAAACAACACACAATAAACTACAATGCGGAAAGTGCCCCTAACAAAGTAGAAAATTAGTCATTGATTGTTGATAGTTGCTTGATTCTACTTCTTTCACTCGACATTCTTTATGTGATTCATGCCTCTAGTTAATGGAGGGGAATGGTGCGTATCCATTTTCAGGACATATGTAAAGGAAGGAGAATTAGAAATTTCCTCACCCTCCTTACCATCATTGACCTCCTCCCTAACAGGATCCAGGGAAGTTTCCAAGATCCTGAATGGAGTCCTATCCATGATGGGTGTTTTGGCTTTTGGCGTAGAATTTGAATTATTTGCTGGTGTAGTTGCACAAACTATAGAGGTGGGCGTGTTTCCCATAGTTGAAACTGCATTTTTCTTTTGGAATTTTGTCAGGGGCTTGGTATTGCTAATCCATTGAGGCTCATCCTTAGTCAAATATTTTAATTCCTCTTCTTGAGATTCCAGAACTTCAATCCTGTTATTGGAGCTTGAATTTTCAAGATTATTTCGTTCTTTTGTAGATGGCTCTATTATGCTCTCTGGGCATTTTTTTTAGTATCATCATCATCCTCAACTAAGTCCTCTTTTTCTTCCTCTTGGGGTTCCAAAGCTTCATATTTATTTTTGGAGGAGTATATTTGACCCTGGGGCCTATGCTCAGGCCGAGACCCTCTGGGATGTTGCTTCTTATTCTTTTTGGAAACCCTTTTGAAACCTTGATTGTCAATATTGAGTGATGGCTGAAATTTATGTGCTTTGGGAAAACTTTTGACAAAGTTTCCATAATCATGGAAAAAGTTGCATTTGAAAGGAACGTGTTCATAGTCTAGGGCCCGAAGATGGCTCCAACCCTCCAGGTTGAGCTGAATCACCTTTGGAAGTTCCTTTACAAAGTCCATGTCCACATATATTCTGGCGTATGTGAAATATTTCCCTTAGGCACATGATGAGTAATATAAAGACCTAGTTTATTTCCAATGGATTTGAAACAATATTCACCCCAAAAAAGGAGGGGGAGGCGTGGAATTCTAATCCATACATGTGTTGTAGAAATATCCATATCTTGGTTAAATGTGAGGGTCCAATGGGAAAAAATAATCCCCTGGAACCCATGAAGTGTGGTCTAGATCTAAAGATCAAATCCCGATCTTTAATAGTTTCAAAAATGAAAACAAAAAAACCCTTACCATAATAAAAAGCAGAAGGGACTTGCTCGCTTTAATTCTCGGAAACCCATTCTAGAAAAATCTTAGCGCTTGGCCAGAGGCCTAAAAACTCATTGACTAAACCTCTCTTCGTCAAAATGGTAGAGTTATGTTTTTTCACAGAATTTCCCAATCTAGACTAGGGATAGAATCAACCCTCTTTGTGAACTTTCTCATATGAGCGGCCATGGTGACACCAAAAAAAATGAGTGACCCAACATATCTGAGCACATGAGTAGCAACACTGGCTTCCAACACACCTCCCCAAGCGATTTTTGTTTGAACACAACTGGGACAAGGGCGACAATGAATTCAAATTGAACGAGGTTGCGATAAGGATGAGGGCGACGATTAGGGAAAACCCTAGTCGTAGAGGAAAATGCCTGGACCTCTTCTCATTCTGTGCAGCTATGTGGACCACCTCTGTCACACAAAATATTTGGTAGGTTCTCTAGAACTCTTTATTACTGTTATTGAAATACAAAGGATGAAATATTCATCTAAACATTTCTATAAACATATGTCATACAACATTTTGTCAAACATATAACAAGCAAACTCTTGTTCAAACATTCCAACAATTCTTCCATCCATACTTGAACATAAATCCAACCCTATTATCTTAAGAGTAACCAATCCTACGACTACATTGTGGTGAAAGGACACTATCACTATAATGCTTGTTGGGCTATTGTATTTAATAAGACTTAAATTTGAGAAATTCACGTGTTTCTTTACTTGATTTAGGTTATTCAAATGGGAGCTCTCTATTATATAGAAATATAAGACCTCTGATATTTTCCCCACTATGTAATTGTATACCTATATGATTCCACGTTGAAAACATAGTTCAACAAGAAGAGGAATGGCTTGCCGCATAATCGATGGCCATGAAAAGTGTTCCAATGTCAAATGGTGTTCGTATCAAAGCTTTTTATAGAGGTATTTTATCTTCTTCATGGAAGGCTATTGACATCTGATTCTTTGAGAAAGAGATGAACATGTGGCCCTCTTTGTGTGGTTTAGGAAATGAAAGCAAGACCCTCAAGAACATAATTATTTCATGCCCCTTTGAAAGATATTTTTTGTTAATGGTAGCAATGAATATATGTAAACCACACGATTGTATTCAAGCTTCCTACTCAATTCAATTGGATACCTTCAAAGGGAAACTCCATGCAAGGGAGTTACGTGGGAAGTGATTATAACTTTATTTGGGGGAGGAAAGGGAGATACATGTAACATCTTGAACACAAATTTAACTTTATTGACCTATTTTCCAAGGAAGATGATTGGGTACATGAAATTTCTCTCTTTCTTATTTTCTCCCTAATCACTTGTCATGTCACAACTCTTACTCTTTTATCCTATGCTAGTCATTCCATATTATAACCTTTTATCAATTCATCTAAGTGATTAAATCACGTTGTTTTCATCATAGTTTATGAAAATAATTTATATACTAATTATTCACTAGTTGTACATTGGCCTTAAGCTCCTTAGTTTTATATGCATAGGTTGTGAATCCATCAAATATATATCTCACAATAATGTAAAATTTGCTAAAATCCTCAAATAAGTCTAGTCTTTGTGAGAGTGAATTCAAAAATATGTCTGAACACTTTTTTTCCCTAGTCTCACCCAACTACATCAACTATGAATACGATAGCTAAATGAGAGACAATGGATCAAAATCCACCATGTGAAATGAGAAGTTGAAACTTATCCTTCAATATTTCAAGGATATAGGAAATTCCATGCAAGAGAGATACATGAGAAGTGATTACCTTTATTTGGTGGAGGCAAGGGAGTTACATGTATTATCTTGAATCCAAATTAAATTTTATTGACCTATTTTCTGAGGAAGATGATTGGCTATATGACATTTCTCTCTTACCTATTTTCTCCCTTGTCACTTGTCATGCATAGCCCTCCCTCTTTTATCCCATGCCAATCATTCCATATGATAACCTTTTATAAATTCACCTAAGTGATTATGTCATGTTGTTTACATCATAGTTTATGCAAATAATTCAAATACTAATTATTCACTAGTTGTACATTCTCCTTAGGTACCTTAGTTTCATATACATAAGTTTCCAACCCGTCAAATGTATAGCTCGCACTAATGTAAAATATGCTAAAATACACCAAAAAATCTACTCTTTATGAGAGAGAATTCAAAAATATGTTTGAACGCTTTTTTCCCTTGCCTCACTCACCTACCTCAACTATGAATATGATAACTAAATGAGATATAGAGTGTATCAAAATCCACCACAAGATAAACATGTCCTTTTGATATGTCAAGGATAAAATAAACTCCATACAAGGGAGATACATGAGAATTGAATATACCTTTATTTGGGGAAGGAAATGGAGATACATGCATAAAATTGAACCCAAATTTAACTTTATTGGCCTATTTTCCATAGTTGTATATGCATAAATTTCCAACCTGTCAAATGTACAACTCACAAGAATGCAAAATATGCTAAAATCATAAAAAAATCTAGTCATTGCATTAGTGAATTCAAAAATACGTCGATATATTTTCTTTTATATAATCCAAGTAGGCATGTCTAATGAACTATATAATTTAAGTAAGCATATTTAATAATGCAGATCTACTATGCCCTCATCATCATAAATTTGTACTGAAATGCCATGAATAATTCAAATGTAAGTATGACATGTAGTTGTACCCTAATACATCATTTTGAAAGCTAGAGCATTAAGGTCTTAGTCTTTAAGTATAATTTTCTTAAGTGCCATGGGTATGTGATTGGAATCATAGAAATATTCCAATGCCATACCTTCTCCATGCCACATTTTAGATTAGTGCCCAAGGTAGAAAAAACATTGACCACTATGTTTCATTGTTGTTGAATGTAAAATATTCATATGTTTAGGAAATAATGAAGCATGCAATGGATACTTTAAAGATGAGAGAATAATCTCCAATTTGATGAGGACATCCATTTTCATTCCCCTTGTTATAACCCTATAATTTATAGGATCAACTCGTGATTGAAAGTTTGTTCCTTTAGTATTTTTTGTTTGCAAATAATGTTGCCTTCTGCAAATGATTTGAAAAAGAAAGAAAAGAGAAGAGAAATAAATAAAAAGAAAAGAAAGAAAAAATGAGAAAAAGAATAAAAGAGGGCATAAAAGAAAATGGATAAATCCCCATGCAATAAAATGACTTGATCCATACCGTTTAAACATGGCCAAGTCCTTTTGAATTTGTGTTGATAGGATTAGTGAATAAGCTTGGCTAAATTGTTTAATCTTAGCCAAGTAGTTAGGTTAGCTAGTAAATAAATTTGATCAAACTGTCTAACCTTGGTCAAATAGCCCCAGGGTAGAGTAATTTCTTAGCCCAACAGTCTAATCTAGGCTAAATGTGATAGGTGATTAGGTTAGAATATAGATTAGTTGGATTTATTTCAATAAAACATGCATGATGTTTGAGGAAAATTCATGATTTGGATGTTTGAAATGTTTTTCCTAACTCCATAGTGACAAAAAGCAAGAAAAGCAGCGCAAAATCCACAAAAATCACTAAGCCTAGGTTTTTGCCGCATATATTAAATCCCGCCCTGGGATTAAAGGTTGCATATAGATCTACGGCTGAGCTATTGGCACCTAGATCTACGACTGAGATAAGATTCCGGACGCCCCGACCGTTCTACTTTTAACGTTGGGGGGGGGGGTCCGGAATGAGGCAATTTTCTTGGCGGGCCCCATCCCAACGTGTCATTGATCCATTGCGTTGGACCTCCCTCTGCTCCAATCCTCTTACTGCTTACCGTCCTTCCAACTTACCACCACCACCTCATGATGTCACATCTCAAAATCCATCTTCGCCTGTCTTATCCATCCACCTATTACAGGTCATATTTTACTCTCTTATTCCCCAATCATCACCCTCCATATCATCCGGGTACACATGTCATACGTCCTTCGCCTGCCTCCTCACTCTTTAAATGACCCATTGGCCATTTATTACAGGCCACATACCCGTTATTCTGTTGACCTATCCCTCGTGCCCAACGGATACCCATTTACTCTATTTTAACCCGTTTTTTGTCATACACATTCTGCTCACACTCCCTGCGCACCAGAAAACTCAGTCTGCTCGCCTCTGCAACTATTTTCCCAACCATAGCCATTACCTACTAACGTTTGTTTCAGTGTGCAGGTACCTATCGAAATCAATGGCGCCTAAATCTAAAAAATCAGAGGTTGAGGAAAATCCATTCCTCCCACCTCTTATCGATCTCGACCGGATTCCGTTAGTCGACAAGGATTATTTGATCTTATAAACCAAGTGTGAATTTGATCTCGCTGAACTGCAGTCATGGTTTAAAGACACCTTCATCGATCAGAGCAACGAGATCGGGCTCTGGGAGTCCAATTTCCCTCTACACCTTTTTCCCCAAATCCACCATTTTCCAGAATTCGCCCTCGAATGTCAGACACATTACCTACCCGACCAAAGAGCTATAGTTTCATCATCCGGAAAAATTATGTTCTCCATTACACCTGAATCCATTGGCCAAATGATGTAGATATCCAGAGACGAATCCCACTCTCTCCTCACCATTGAAGTTTTAACGAAAATATACCAGAACCTGTCCTTTCCCTAAAGAGCACAAATTTTCGAGCTTTTCCTCCCACAAGATGCTCAACTCCTGAAGAAAAATCCTCCTTACCATTCCTCCATATTTTCAGAAAAAGGAAACCAGATTATTTCATCGCTATGTTGTCTGCTCGGCTATTTCTCAGACGAATGGGTAGATGAACCTATTTTGGGTTTCTTATCCATTTTCTTTGCTACAGAAAAAGTCACCACATAGTTCGATTACAATGGTTTCTTGGCCAAAAACATGCACGAGAAGCTGTTCAAATTCCCCATAGAGGGCATGTTCCAGTATTCTTCAATACTGGCCTCCATGCTCATGTTTTATCAACCAGATAAATTCTCCTTCCTCATGCAGAAAATGGACCAGGACGGAAAATCGCAAGCCGTAACCTCTTGGACTTCACTCCTCAGAAGGAACTCCACAGAGTTTAGTTTTAAACAGATTATTGAGTTGTTCTATCACCCAGTGGTCAACATGCTTAGTGATAGACCAGAGCCAAGGATAAATGAGGAGATCCAAAGAGTTTTACACCTTTCGGATCTTGCTAAGACTGGAGATTGGTTCTTGTATCAAAATCACACAGAGATTAGAGTGTATGGGTGCGAGATAGCTCCATACAAGTTGCCCAAGTACGTGCCTGTCCGGATATTTGCATTGGAATATATCCGCCAAATGATAAATTCAGATGATATTCATTTTGTCTCTCTAAAAAAGAAACATCGGATGAGGATCAAGGGGCAAATAGGACCTTTTATCTGCAACAGTTGAGCTGCTGGAGAAGAGGCGGACAAAGTATTAAAGGAGGTGAAATTTAGTACCAATTTTACTTGGCACTATGATCCATGTGGGATCATTACAGAGATGAGATCTAAGAACAAAAGCTCACCTTATGCTCACATACTCAAACCAGAAATTGAGAAGTATGTGAACCAGACAGAGTGGGAAGCAAATACCCTAGAAGACACTGAACAACAAAAAGCTTCTTCAGTTACTATCTCACAGACAACCACACCACATGTGCCAAAGGAGAAAATACCTAGAAAGGATATCTCCCCTTCAGTAATAGAAGTCTCGGCTGAGGATTTCCAGGTTTACACCAAAAGGCCAAAAGTCATTTATACAACTAACACGACTGGCGAAAAGGAATCCCCGTCCACTAAAGTTACGGAAGGAGATCATTCACTTCTTACCTCAAGAAACTAGCAGATTATGTCTACTTCTTCATCCAAGAAGTAGACTGACACCTCACTAGTCAACCAGCCAAATCAAGGAGGTGCAAAATTGAGTATTTTTGAGAAATACGATATGATCAAAAAGAAGAATCAGATGCTAACCAACAACACATATGCTCAATTTTGGAAGCAAACGTCTACAATGCAGCACAGATTGCTATCATCTTTTGATACCGAGAAAGGAAGAATGCACATGGCATTTTTACAAGCACAGGTACCCCATCCTAAAGAAATATCGGACTATAAGAGGGAAACACTTGAATTTAATACCAGAGATGTACATCCAACTAATCAGATGGATTTACACAGACAGACGAGAGAAATGGTTTTCTCAACTTTGGAAAATGTTTCTACCTCAGCTGCAAAACTATAGGTCTCTCTGAACAATGTTTAGACTCAGTTGAAGTTGGAGAAAATATCATATTTTGCAAAAGATAACAGGATCAAATCTTTATAAGAATTGGTGCTCAAGATTGGATATGATCCCTAAAATGTGAAAGCAGTGGAGGAACTGCTCAAGAAAAAGAACGTTGATATTGCATCTCAAAGGAAGCAATTGAAAATGCCACCCACTGAGGATGCACAAGCCAAAGAGATCGTTGAGGCAAAAGATGACAAAGAAGAATTTCTAAAACTAATTATGCGAAACAATGCCCAGATAAAGGAAATGGAAGCAGAATTGGAAAGGATTTTGAAGGAGAAAGAACAGTCGATGTTATCCCACAATTTGTATTTATGGTAATAGGTCAGAAGATAAAGGGATAAATTGGCGTAACAAGAACCAATCCCACCCAATGTCACCTCAATGGGATGGTTCTTTCTATTCTGGGTGGTAAGGCCCAAGGGAGACGTCCCTGGTGACTTGGAGCTTTGAAAAGGTGAAGGATGATAAGGCAAAAGCGTAAATCCCCCCTCACAAGTCACCACCGAGCAGAAGATCCGGCTAAACAACCAATAAGAAGATGTAACCAAAGAAGAAGAAAAGCACCTGTCCTGAACAAAGAAACAAGAAACTTATATGTGCAAATCTTGGTTAGTACTTCATATATCAAAGATCATCTGCTAAATTCAACATATAAGCATTTATAACAATAAATATTGACGAAGTCAATGTTTGTCAATACAACAATGAAATAATATCACTCCACCAATAAATACCAAAATGATGTAGCAATCAATATATCCAATCAATCCCTCATTCAATAAATGCTTTAAACACCATTCAATTGCTTATAAAATGAAACGTTGTTGCATCAAGATGAAATAACCAAGGGTGACATCAACATTCTAGGGTTAGTAGGTTAGGGTTAGTGTAGTTAGGGTTTCAGTTTTAAAAGAATTTTTAGAGTGTTTGGATCCAATTCTACTTCAACGCTGGAGGTCTTAGATCAATGCCTTAGGGTTTAATGGAGTCAATAAGAAGGACGCAAGAGTTGAAGGAGGGTGACTAAAGACTAGAGGGAAAGGTTCTGAAGTGTTGCAATAACAGGGCTTTAGAGACGAAACCCTAGGGGAGACAGGCTCACTTCGGTGTTGCTAAAGCAAGGCCTCGTGCTCTCTCCTCCTTCTTTAGATCAAAATGGCAAAACGGTTAGCTGAATATAAAGCAAAGACAACCAAAGCACGAGGGTTTGAAGAGGCAAGGTGTTGCTACAACAAGGCCTTTTCAACAAAGCCTAGAATGGTACGGCCCTGATGTAGATGAACTAGGCCAAGGACATCTCACTCTCTTTGGCATTTGGATAGTACAACTAGCTCAAGGAGAAGAAGAAATGAGAGTGTAGCTATGGCTAGGCTCTCTCTTCCTTCTTCAATGGCTGAAAATTTCTCTATCAGGGGACATGAGACAAGGACCAATTAAATGTGCTTGTCACCTAGGGTTTTGATTTAGCAAATTTATAAGTAATATGCAAGAAATTTAGACTACAACCATTCAATAAGAATTTTTGCAGAAAAAACACTTACAATTCATGAAGAAATAACCATGCAAACCCTAGTTGTTAAACCTTCCTTCAAGAGAAACACCATAAATGCCAAAAAAGTCTTCTTTCAACAAGTGCGCCTCTCTTAAATCAGCTAAAAACCC
Source organism: Picea sitchensis (assembly GCA_010110895.2). Taxonomy (NCBI): domain Eukaryota; kingdom Viridiplantae; phylum Streptophyta; class Pinopsida; order Pinales; family Pinaceae; genus Picea; species Picea sitchensis. Next base: position 53,318 of record SNQJ01S0012913.1, on the reverse strand, counting down.
CAATAGGGCGCTAAAATCAGACCTCACTAATGAGTGAGTGATGAATGATGATAAAATGAGAGTCAAAACCCTCAATATATACTATATCAATGACCTAATTTAACTTTTAGGTCATAAAAAGGTCGACAAGGCCAAAATACCAAAAAAATATTGTTTTACATTAAATGTTCATTTTAAAACCCTAATTGAGCAAAAGGTGAGATGTCACCCCTTCTAAGGGAGACGTTATCCCCTTTTAGGGCAAATGCAACAATAAAGAGCAAAATGTTAGCCCTCTTTGGGCCTCTCCATCATGCCACACGTGCCAACTGCCCTGTCAAACTGCCACACGCTCAATATGACGTCATGAGCCCAGAGGTGACGTCCTGGGCCATCCAGGAAAACGTTTCACTAGAAGTGGGTCAATCCCCCTAGGCTTGGCTCTGCCAAAGTGCCTCTGATGAAATGTTCTCTTCTTCTCCGGTGAAAAACCCTGATCAACCACCGTCCTGTCTCTGCCCCCTGATGGGGTCTCAACATCCATCTGGTGGGCTCTTCAGCCCCATGGAGGTCCAAACTGATCATCTCCCCATGTGTACCTGTCCAAATGGGTCCTATCCGTCGGGCATGGTCCTGCACATCAAAAGCTACACCCTCCATGGGCTCATTAGTCACAGGGATCATATCAATGCCAATCACATTTCATCATTAATATTATTAAACATATGCATAAAAACCCTGATACATCGGTCAATAGCTCAAAGACATTACAAAAACCTACAATACAAGATTGGAGAAAAAGATAAGACATCCTATTGGGCTAGTATCCACAAGAAAAGGAAAGTTTCCAGGAAGATTTCATCCAAGCCATGTAAGTGAGGTGATGTGGCTAGGGGATGTCCAGACATGTGGGTGAAGTGAGAGCCAAGGATTCATAATGTTATCTATGGGTGCCTTTGTAGAAGGCGAGCTGCACCTGTCATGGATGCATATTTTTCCAAGCCCGTTCTTTGTAGAGTGTAGTTATGGCTAGGCTCTCTCTTCCTTCTTCAATGGCTGAAAATTTCTCTATCAGGGGACATGAGACAAGGACCAATTAAATGTGCTTGTCACCTAGGGTTTTGATTCAACAAATTTATAAGTAATGTGCAAGAAATTTAGACTACAACCATTCAATAATAAGTTTTGCAGAAAAAACACTTACAATTCATGAAGAAATAACCATGCAAACTCTTGTTGTAAAACCTTTCTTCAAGAGAAACACCATAAATGCCAAAAAAGTCTTCCTTCAACAAGTGCGCCTCTCTTAAATCAGCCAAAAACCCCAACAGGGTGCTAAAATCAGACCTCACTAATGAGTGAGTGATGAATGATGATAAAATGAGAGTCAAAACCCTTGATATATACTGTATCAATGACCTAATTTAACTTTTAGGTCATAAAAAGGTCGACAAGGCCAAAATACCAAAATAATATTGTTTTACATTAAATGTTAATTTTAAAACCCTAATTGAGCAAAAGGTGAGACGTCACCCCTTCTAAGGGAGACATTAGCCCCTTTTAGGGCAAATGTAACAATAAAGGGAAAAACGTTAGCCCTCTTTGGGCCTCTCCATCATGCCACACGTGCCAACTGCCCTGTCAAATTGCCACACGCTCAAGATGACATCATGAGCCCATAGGTGACGTCCTGGGCCATCCAGGGCAAACGTTTCACTGGACATGGGTCAATACCCCTAGGCTAGGCTATGCCAAAGTGCCTCTGATGAATCATTCTCTTCTTCTCCGGTGCAAAACCCTGATCAACCACTGTCCTGTCTCTGCCCCCTGATGGGGTCTCAACATCCATCTGGTGGGCTCTTCAGCCCCATGGAGGTCCGAACTGATCATCTCCCCATGTTTACCTGTCCAAATGGCACCTGTCTGTCGGGCATGGTCCTGCACATCAAAAGCTATGCCCTCCATGGGCTCATTAGTCACAGGGATCATAGCAATGTCAATCACATTTCATCATTAATATTA
>SNQJ01S0012913.1:37469-51307 GCA_010110895.2 Picea sitchensis | reverse complement strand
ACCTCATGGAGCAAGAACCTCTTCTGATACAAGACCAAGCCGATGGTGATGGATGCTGCTGCTGCTGACAAGACAAAGCTGATGGAAGAAGAAAAGGATGGGCCCTCTAGGGCCATACTCAGGTCAATCATGCTCTTGGTACTGCATGTCTATGACCTGTGGGCCTCGAGACATGATCTCCTAGTTATCCCTAAAAATCGGGGATAACATTTGGCTCCAACTCGGGGACATATGCTCACCGTAGAGTGCATGAGAACCTCAACATCTCTGGCATAACCTGCAGACCTGCTCAATCTCGATAGGGGCATCAGTAACAAAAATGAGGCGGTAATGCCACCCCAGCATGCATAGATATATATATGAACTGAAAGAAAACAATCAATAATGCAAATGTGAAAGAAAACTAACATGAAATGCAAATGGTATAATACACAAATACAAAATGCCTACTTACCTGCACTTACCTATGAAATCGGGTCCCCCCACCTTGGTGGGGTTTGAGGAGGTGCCCGCTGATAGGTAATGGGTGCCTTCTCCCCTCTAAAGTGGATAGATAATATGAATCGTTAACTGATTCCATTCCAACTTTGAAGGGTCTGAGCCATGACTGAGTGCTTCCTTTTACATTAGTTGGCTCTCCTTTCTGGGTATCCAACATCCATACCATGTCTCCCTCCTTATACTTTCTGACTTTGTATTTGGTCATTCCTTGGACAACCCTGGTGTATTGTGTTGAGGGAGGGTGGTGGGCTTCTGTTTTAAAAACTTCCTATTGAGACGGGTGGATTTGTACGTCATCTTCATGTTTCTTTAATATCTTCACCGTCCCAATTTCTTTGTTTTTTAATTCATCTAGGAGTTGTTGGTATTCTTCTTTCTTGGGCCATTTGATCTAATCAAAGTCCTCTTATGTTGCAAAGGGCATATCTTCTGGAGAATACTTTTGAAGAGTTTGTATCATCTCGTTTTGTGCTTTGTTATTATTGACAGGGTGAGTAATATCTTGCACATGGTCCCCAGTTATTGGCACATTGAGGAGATGGCCTATCGTTCCATTTTTCAAAGGCAATTGCAAGAATGTGAGGTCCATATCAAGGGTACCACCTAACATTGCAACAAACTTCCTAGATAACAACATCCCCCACACATATGGGACATCAACTACCACTATGTCAATGTGGACCATCTTCTATGGGTACTCCTTCAGGCAAACTTCAACATTCTCAACCACCCCGTGTGTGGGTATGGCTTTAGATTCAAAACCACATACATTTCTATAAGGTCGTGTGACCTTCAAACCCACTTGTCGCATGACTTTGAGTGACATCATGTTGGCACCAACACCTATATCTAACATGCAATTGTTGAGGTTCTTTTCGTTCATTGCCAATGTGATGAAGAAAGGAGGGTTTTTACCATATTGGACCCTGAAGTGATCAACTTGCAACATGCTAGGGGGGTCCATGGGTTCATATGATCCCGAAAAGAAAGTGTCAAAGCGTTCCTTGATGGATGGGATCTTGATTGCTTCTCTCAGAGGGACGTTTACATGCATTTTTGATAATGCCCCTTCGAAGTCAAAGTTCAGGTCAACCTTGCCAGCCTTGGATGTCTTGGGAAGAAGCATTTCCAGGGGTGGGGGCTTTGCCTGATCAACAGCGGGTTGTTTCAAATTATTTCTTCTGTACACCTGAAATTCTTGTTTCTTTAGCTTTTCTCGTGATTCCTGATCCAGGTTGTTTATTAATGCCATCCTTGCTGATCTGGCTGCTTCTTTCACAGCTTTCTGATGTTTTGCATCTGTGATATTTATCTGAGAAAACTCCATGAAACAATCCATGTTGTTGACTTGTTGATGTCCACTATTGTAAGGACACTCATGCTCCCAATGTGCTTCGCTGCATTCCAAGCACCAAGGATTTTCATCAACAACGTTTACAGGGGCCAAAGTGTTTGGAACTTCATGCTCATTCTTTGATTTATAAAATTAGCCCCCTTTCTGGAATTGCCCTTTGTACGGGACCCTGGGCGCCTGAGTTTGAGATCTTTCCAACTTGACAATCTTGTTCATCATTTCCTCTTGATTTCTTATGATACCATCCATAGAGGCTTGTAGCTTGGCGATACTGGTACATAGATCTGATGTAGGCTCAACATTGTGAACTATCTTTGGTTTAGTGTCTATTCTCCCCCTTGGGTTAGCAAAAGGCTCAATCTTGGATGAAAGGAGGTTTCCCTCTATTTTAGTAGCGAGCTCTTGGGCTTCTTGAATGGATTGGGGGTTTTTGTCTCTAAGAAGATACCCTAGTTGGCCATTGAAAGATTTGGTGTAAACATGGATGAGGTAGTCAACTTTCGGATGATGGCTAGCGGGAATTATTTGCAATAAAGTCTCGAATCTGGTGTGGAACTCCCGAATGGACTCATTTTCATATTTGGAAAGGTTGTTCAGTCGGGTGAGGAGCATATTAGGGTCTTATTTGACACTCCATCTTTTGAGAAAGGCCTCTTCAAGTCTATCCATGGTTTTTATACTTCCATTGGGAAGGCTTAAGTACCAACGCCTTGAGGCATCATAAAGAGTAGCAGAGAACAACTTCATGACTAGATCTTCAACATCATCACTAATGGGGTGAAGCTGGAAAAATGCCCAAAAGTTTTTCATGTGCTCTTTGGTACTGATTGCATCAGTACAGGTAAATTTAGGCAACCACTTCTCATATTTGGGTGGCATTTGCCTAGGGTAGTCTGGTATGGATGACATGTCTGATGGTTTGAAAAGAGTAGATGACCATTGTCTTTGATTGTTGGTTGGGTTCGTTGTAGTGGTCTGAGAGCTAGACATGATTCTTAAAGGAAGGCTCTTCCCGAAAAGTGATTTGACAACAGGAGAGTTCTTGGGAGGCTTCCTTCTGAAAGACAAAGGAGGATCATTGAACCTCTTTTTAGTTTGTGGAGTCGCCAGATAGTTTACTTGAAACTATCAAAGAAAAGGGAAAACACCCTAGTGGAGTCGCCAGGTAAGCTTGTAAGATAAGGCTCTTGAGGCAAGGATTACCAAAAATATTTGTCGTTTGAGGATAATTGACTCAGTGTTCCCTGACAACGACGCCAAAATGTTATCACACAGTTTGTATTTATGGTAATAGGTCAGAAGATAAAGGGATAAATTGGCGTAACAGGAACCAATCCCACCCAACGTCACCTCAATGGGATGGTTCTTTCTAATCTGGGTGGTAAGGCCCGAGGGAGACGTCCCTGGTGACTTGGAGCTTTGAGAAGGTGAAGGATGATAGGGAAAAAGTGTAAATCCCCCCTCACAAGTCACCACCGAGCAGAAGATCCAGCTAAACAACCAATAATAAGAAGTAACCAAAGAACAAGAAAAGCACCTATCCAGAACAAAGCAACAAGAAACTTATACGTGCAAATCTTGGTTAGTACTTCATATATCAAAGATCATCTTCTAAATTCAACATATAAGCAATTATAACAATAAATATTGACGAAGTCAATGTTTGTCAATACAACAATGAAATAATATCTCTCCACCAATAAATACCAAAATGATGTAGCAATCAATATATCCAATCAATCCCTCATTCAATAAATGCTTTAAACACCATTCAATTGCTTATAAAATGAAACGTTGTTGCATCAAGATGACATAACCAAGGGTGACGTCAACATTCTAGGGTTAGTAGGTTAGGGTTAGTGTAGTTAGGGTTTCAATTTTAAAAGAAGTTTGAGAGTGTTTGGATCCAATTCTACTTCAACGCTGGAGGTCTTACATCAGTGCCTTAGGGTTTAATGGAGTCAATAAGAAGGACACAAGAGTTGAAGGAGGGTGACTAAAGACTAGAGGGAAAGGTTCTAAAGTGTTGCAATAGCAGGGCTTCAGAGACGAAACCCTAGAGGAGAGAGGCTCACTCCGGTGTTGCTAAAGCAAGGCCTCGTGCTCTCTCCTCCTTCTTTAGATCAAAATGGCAAAACGACTAGCTGAAGATAAAGCAAAGACAACCAAAGCATGAGGGTTTGAAGAGGCAAGGTGTTGCTACAACAAGGCCTATTTAGCAAACCCTATAATGGTACGACCCTGGTGTAGAAGAACTAGGCCAAGGACGTCTCACTCTCTTTGGCCTCTGGATAGTACGACTAGCTCAGGGAGAAGAAGAAATGAGAGTGTAGCTATGGCTAGGCTCTCTCTTCCTTCTTCAATGGCTGAAAATTTCTCTATCAGGGGACACGAGACAAGGACCAATTAACTGTGCTTGTCACCTAGGGTTTTGATAAAACAAATTTATAAGTAATGTGCAAGAAATTTAAACTACAACCATTCAATAAGAAGTTTAGCAGAAAAAACACTTACAATTCATGAAGAAATAACCATGCAAACCCTAGTTGTAAAACCTTCCTTCAAGAGAAACACCATAAATGCCAAAAAATTCTTCCTTCAACAAGTGCGCCTCTCTTAAATCAGCCAAAAACCCCAATAGGGCGCTAAAATCAGACCTCACTAATGAGTGAGTTATGAATGATGATGAAATGAGAGTCAAAACCGTCAATATATACTGTATCAATGACCTAATTTAACTTTTAGGTCATAAAAAGGCCGATAAGGCCAAAATATCAAAATAATACTATTTTACATTAAATGTTCATTTTAAAACCCTAATTGAGCAAAAGGTGAGATATCACCCCTTCTAAGGGAGACGTTAGCCCCTTTTAGGGAAAATGCAGCAATAAAGAGCAAAACGTTAGCCCTCTTTGGGCCTCTCCATCATGCCACACGTGCCAATTGCCCTGTCAAACTGCCACACGCTCAAGATGACATCATGAGCCCATAGGTGACGTCCTGGGCCATCCAGGGCAAACGTTTCACTGGAAGTGGGTCAATCCCCCTAGGTTGGGCTCTACCAAAGTGCCTCTTATGAAACGTCCTCTTCTTCTCCAGTGCAAAACCCTAATCAACCATCGTCCTGTCTCTGCCCCTTGATGGGGTCTCAACATCCATCTGGTGGGCTCTTCAGCCCCATGGAGGTCCGAACTGATCATCTCCCCATGTGTACCGGTCCAAATGATACCTGTCCGTCGGGCATGGTCCTGCACATCAAAAGCTACTCCCTCCGTGGGCTCATTAGTCACAGGGATCATAGCAATGTCAATTACATTTCATCATTAATATGATTAAACATATGCATAAAAACCTTGATACATCGATCAATAGCTCAAAGACATTACAAAAACCTACAATACAAGATTGGAGAAAAAGACAAGACGTCCCATTTAGCTAGTATCCACAAGAAAAGGAAAGTTTCCAGGAAGATTTCATCCAAGCCACGTAAGTGAGGTGATGTGGCTAGGGGATGTCTAGACATGTGGGTGAAGTGAGAGCCAAGGATGCATAATGTTATCTGTGGGTGCCTTTGTAGAAGGCGCGCTGCACCTGTCATGGATGCATATTTTTCCAAGCCCGTTCTTGTCTTTATTCTTTTTTAGATTTATTCTTTTATTTGCTTTTTCTTCGTCTTTTTCTTTTTACTCAAGAGCTAACCATAGGACACTGCCTTGGCATGGTGACCAGAGCTGACAATGTTACCCACAAGTACTTTCATAGAGATGAGAAGGTTGGCTCGTGATGAGACCCCCTTTCCCTTGGCTATGCAACCAAAGGTCACTGCCCTGACATGGTAACCAGATGGTGGGAATATCATACTATTAGATACCCATGAACCTAATAGGCTTGCTCGTGATGAGACCCCCTATCCTTTGACTATGTCTTGTTTGTTATTTTTCGGGTCCCTCTTGTTTCTCGCTGAGAGGCCTTTTATTGCCTTCTCGGGGATCCTTCGGCGAAGCATCTTGAGGTCTCATTTTTAGTCTTTTATCTTTTACCAACTGCTTTTACCTTCTGGGCCTTTAGCCCCTTCTTCCCACGAGATAAGGTGAAATCCTACAAATAGGTCAACCCAATGCCCGGACAAGGGGAATGGGATAAATGAGCGGGAGATAAGATGAAACAATGGTGCTATGATGGGAGTGGATGATGGATTTTCAGAAGTCCCCCCAGTGGCAAACCAAGACCTATGGGCATGGGCTTGCTAGGGCACCCCGTCAATTTCCCCAAGCATGGTCAAGTGGGCTAATGTAAGATCCAAGCAGTTGTCAGAGATAAAAGGAATCAGATGCATATATTTAAAGGTTTCAATGATCAAAAGTGACACATACCATGATACCTGGACCAATTACCTCATGGAACAAGAACCTCTTCTGATACAAGACCAAGCCAATGGTGATGGATGTTGCTGCTGCTGACAAGACAAAGCTGATGGAAGAAGAAAAGGATGGGCCCTCCAGGGCCATATTCAGGTCAATCCTGCTCTCGGTACTCCATGTCTAGGACCTGTGGGCTCGAGACATGATCTCCTAGTTATCCATAAAAATAGGGGATAACAATCCACACCCATGGAAGTCATTCGACTGAGTGTTGTTCCTCTCGTAGGAGTCAACACAACAACGATATTAACAACCACTGCTGCCAAAATCCCATCAACAACCCCCCTGACAACTCTGGAAAAAACTATAGAATTAGCAAGATCAATGGAAGAAATGACTCTGCAAGGAACATAGATCAACAAACTGAAAAAGGAGGTTGAAAACCTCCAGGAGCTTAAGTCTTCCTACTAGACAAGCTACAATATTGAGAGGCAAGCGTCAGAAAAGATTAAGCAGGAAATACAACATCTTTAAAAACAAACCGTGGGAGGAAAAACATTATCAGAGGCTAAGGAAAATATTTGGACAGATATCTCCAAATCCATAAACAAAATATGGCCCATGGTGCAAATCATGTTCAAGCAACATGAACTGGTGCTGAGGAGCAGGATGGCCATTGACAAGATAAAAGGAGAACTGGGTGAAATGCCCACTGAAGCCAATGAAATCATTAAGTTTCTTAATTCAAAGACTAAGGAAGAGCTGGAAGACTTGAAAATTGAGGACATAACATAAACTATCCTTGAAGTCAAAAGAGTTTTGACCAAAAGAGGATTGATGATGCAGCTGGAGGAGAAACCTCAGAACATGGATATCGGGGTCCAAAGATTTTTCAACAAGATTGAGGCGTTACAGAAGAAAGGTTTTCCCGGTTAGCTGGTTCTAAACGATAAGTTGATGACCTTATCTGATTACAAGCAAAAAATTGCCATTGTGGCCAGAGACAGTTCCAAGTTTTCGGGGATACAGGGCAATATTACAGGCAAGGCATTCTTGGAGACCTTGTAGCTGGATCTCAACATACATCATGAAATCAAATATATTTTCATGGTCAAGCCGACCTTTGCTAAATACACTGAAATGGACGAAATCTACCAAAGACTGCTCAAAGTTACTATTCCCAGTCAACTAAGATGGGAGGAGTTGTGCAATTTGATTGAATGAGGGGTGAAGTGTACAATCCAACTAAGCATGTAAAACAATCAGAGTTACGTGAATGACTCACCAACAGTTTTCCGCAAAATTAGCATGATTATCCAACAGATCATCATTGAGTTCCTACATTTTTGTATCTAGTTATCAAAGTAGTTCGATCTAGATTCCGCCACGTCTTGATCATTAATGATAGGGTCATTTGTAATTTTGATGATAAATACTTCGAACTTTGAAGTATTGTGGGTTGATTTTTACGCCCCAGCAAGCTGTAAGCACTGTAATTTTTATCAAGAGATCTTCTAGTAATATAAAGGGACGTTTCACAGGATTCCTGCGTGTTAGCTGTTGGTGAAGTTTTTATCCTCTTAGTTGAATGTTTATCTCTCTTAGTTGTTATCCTGTTTTCTAATCTGATCATTTAAAAGGAGTTAAAGTTGCAGAATTTACCTTTGTGTACTATGTTTCTGGCTTTTAAAGATCTAAGTGTTTTTCTTCTAATGTTATAATCAAGAAATTCTTAAATGATTCTTGGTTATAACTGATAAATCTTGCCTTTTTTTGCTGTCCATCACATTATTGCTAAATAATCCAATAGTTGCATTATCCTGCCCTGTGAAAAGACTCTTTACATCTGTTCTTTGATCTCTACCTTTATAAAACAGACCCCATAGCCCAATGAATGTGTAAAACCTTTCAGCTATTTTATAAAAACAAACAACTCGGTCCTACATATTTTAACTAGACTAATATCTGAATTTAAAACAAAGTTAAACCTTACAGAGAGATCCCTCTCTGAAACTGGTAGGGATAGATCCCAATTTCGAAGTGGTTGGATAAGATTACCTCTGGTAAATTTCTTCTACCTTTCAACAACCTCTGGGAATTTACAAAGTGATAACACCCCTAAGGGTATGCTACACCTTTATGATTATAAGTTGTGAGTCACAATTTATAATTAAATAATTAACCTAAAGTAATTGGGCTTGCTTGAGGCCATAGTAATGGCCACACATTAAATGACATGGTTATCCTTCATCTTTCTCATATCAAAGGATATGTTTCAACTTCTCATTTCTTATAGTCACTTAGGGAAACAAAACATAAATATATTGAAATTAACTACCATGGGTCACAAATTTGACACAATAAGTTGTGATACCACTATATTTAACTCTAATTGTCTAATTCAAAGTTTGATATATTTTTACAAATGGAAATAAATGTATGTAAATCAAGTATGTGTATTGAATTCATTCACTATGATACTAATTCTCCAAGCGATGGATGTATTTGAGGGATACTAATTCAACTAAAAGAGAGGGATACTAATTATTGTTAATTGGTTATTATCCATGGGTAGGGACAACTACATAGATATCTGGAAACATCAAGTAAGATGTCAAGATCCACTAGAGGTGGTAATATCAAAAGAAAATTTAAAAAGCACATGGATTCCTTTCTTGCCAAAGGAGGGACGTGCTCTCATGACAATGAGACTGATGGCGATGAAGGACTACCATTGAGATAGATAATTATGTGAAAAATTGAGAACCAGACACCGAGTCTTGAGTTGGACATTGATTATTTTTTATCAATGGGAGAACATATCATATTGCTCCATCCAGTTTACATGGGCAGGGTATCTTTTCTATGGATGGAGTAAAATTTCCATACAACAAACCAACTGAAATGATAGAGTATGTCGCCACAATTTACAACTATAAATGTTAGATATGGTTGGTCAAGTATCTAAAGAGTATGAAAAGATATGGAATTTGTGCAAATTATAACCAAATGAAAGAGACCAATCAAAATAAAGGACAATCTATATATATTGAAATCTTGTAGGGTTTATAAACAATTCACATCCTCGAAGCCTAAACAAGAAACATAATTGCATTTTTGAGGGGTGTGATGGAAATAAAGTTGTGGTTTGTACAATAAAACCAATAGTTGTAGGGAAGGAGTTGTTGATTGATTACAATTTGAATAGAATTCAGGAAATATGTAATTATGTTTTACAATTGATTGTGTATGAATAAGATTCACAATAGTTTTATCTTATGCATCTTTTATCTGATTAACATACTGGTGTTTATGTTGCAAGTTGAGTCAAGTTCAAAGCCAAACTAGGCTTGCTTCCACTACATGGAGTGATGCTTAAAAACATTTTGCAATCATGAATTTGAAGAGAAGAAAGACACAATGAATGAATTATCATTGAATTCATATTATGAACATTGTCCTCCTTTTGATATTTATGTGAATTCAACCAATCTCCTCATTGTTGTTGTCAACCATGGTCAATGGGAACAAAAAACCAGTTTAATGACACTCATGATTTTGAATGCTTGATGCACAAATATATTCATCATTGTCAATCTGTCAAGTCCACTAGTCAAATTCTTACCAACATCCTTGACACTTGTTTTCCTATCTCTAACTATAGGAGAATGGTAGGAATAAAAAGGATTGTGTCTAAGAAAACTGTAGGTATCCCATGACATCATTTTAGCTCGACCTTTCAACTGAAAGAAATGACTTAGTCATGAAGTGACAAAGAACCATGGCCAATAACGTGCACTTGTGGGGAAACTGATTGTAAATGTTTCAATGGCGATGTTTAGGAATGCAATCAAGTTACTTCATCGATGCTTATAATAAAGTGTATGATTTAGTTTATTTTTGAATGAATTTGCATTACAAGTCATATCAGACATGAAAACATAACATTGCATGCGTGTGGGTTTACGATAACTAAGTCTGTTTAATGTTTTTTTTATATTCCTTCATGAACTATGAAATGTTCCCAAAATAATTTTAGAAATGAACTATTACAAGATGGCATGTTGATATATTACAATTTGAATAGAATTAAGGGAAGAGGTAATTATGTTTTAAAATTTATAAACACTATTTATTGAATATTATGTTTGAATATGATTTGCATTAGTTTTATCTAATTAACATATGGTGTTTATAATGAGGTTGATCATGATAATAAAATTGATACATGGAATGTACAATAATATAAATTTTATATGTTTTCGGTCAATGTTTATGATTGTCCTAATCCATATTAACTATTATTTGTTTGTAGCATTCCATCTTACCTAGTCGTGGTGGCGATTATGATTTTTTTGACGATCCCGACCCTATCACATCTATTAGAAAGAAAATCAATGGATGGGCATAGGAACTAGCATATTTGATGAAAGATATTCTTCAAACATGCAAAAAATCGATTACTTGCTTGCAAGGATAAATTAATATAGCATATGAAATTTTGAAATTTCATGAACTAAATTGCTTTATTGTATACAATTTCTTAATTTTGATAAATTATACTTGACATAAATTTCTTTTTATAGATATTATTGAGACACGATGCCCCAAGCATATAGAGTAGCACACTTTCATCTACTCCTGATGCCTCTACTACTGCATCTATTTCTAGTGCCCATCCTCTTGCTTCATCTACTACTGGATTCCATACTCCTACACCTACTACTGGTGCCCCGACCTCTACTACACCTACTACAACTGGCACATCTACTCCTCATTGTCCTAATACCCCTGATTCAAATGTTGATCTAACTCCCTCTTTAATGGTAATTGTCAACAACACCGGGGAAATGTGTATTTCTTTACACATGGATGCAAAACTTGTCTCGTTGAACATAGTACAACTTCATGGTAATTACAAATCCCTCAACTTATTTTAAATTTATAGAAAATTAATATTTTTGTGTTGATTTTATAAGTCTAATTGTAATATATTATTGCAGTGGCAAGGAACACTTGTTTTAAGACAAGTTGCATGAGAAGGTGTTCAATTTTTTTTCGGACCGACAATAAAAACTGGCTATAAATACTAAAATGCAAATTTAAAAAAATAGTTGATCAATTACATGGTGCACCTTTTGGTAAAGTATTCAACCAAAAATTCATTTATCTTATGGCAATGAAGTATTTGAAGATGGCACATGACACCTATTGCACTAATCTCCTATGCTACCTTAATGCTGAGCGTCCTTCACTATTTTCCCAAAGTGAGTGGGATGCACTAGTGGAGGATGCTAAGGAGAAGAAGATGAAAAAATAGGCAATGAAGCTAAGAGCTGGAAATTTTAAAAGGTAACGATCATATAATATACATTGAACTTATAATTTTGCATTTAATCGTATCAACTAAATAACATAAACATACACTTCAAACTTTTCATAGACTTAAAGACACTTTGAAGGCCATGAAGGCTAGAGTAGAAAAGGTTGGGGAAAACAAACTTAGACTTGGAGGATATGTTAAAGTAAAATGGAGATATGTAAGTAGTATAATTTAAAGGCTTTTGTTACTGAATTGTTCAACTATTATTTAAATGCAAGTCAAAATTGTGTTATGTGATGATATGTAGTCAACCGACTTTGGAAATATTCCCACTAAAGATGATCTAAAGCTTGCTTTCAAAGGTGGATATAAAGCCTTGGTTGAATTAATGAAAGGTAGGGCAAAGAATAATCCTATTGTTAACAAGGAGGTAAATAAGTGAAATATATTTTGAATGGTTAATTATAAAGGGGTTTAGGGTTTATGGATTATAAATTAATTATAAATGTTATTGCAGGTGCATGAAGATGTTGTTATGGATGATGCACCCATTATCGAGGCTATTGGTGGTGATCAAGAAAATTTCTAAAGATGGAAAAGTGTAGAAACCTTAGTGAATCTTATTAGTCCTTAATATGCAAATTGTAAAAAAATTGGCAATATTTTTGTAAAAATATTCAAATTTCTAAGGATTTTATATAGTTTCTATAAAAAAAATCGTGATTTTTAAGGTTAAATAATTTTTTCCTATATAATTTGGGCGAATCGTTTAAAAAAAATGGAAATTGGAAAATATTTTTTGGGGATAAAGTATGGAAAAATAGCCCATTTGTGAAATTTAGCCCCCAAAATTTTCCTTGGTGGTGATCAACTAGAGGTTGACCCTACCACAATGTCTACTACACTAGTTACTAATCATAGTAATTATATGTATAATGCATTGTACTAAATTGGATGTTCCATCAATAATAAATTATATTTTTTATGTTCATATAATGTGAACAAGGTGACTCCCTCAGATGGGGTGACATCTGGCATCAGTAAGAAAGGTGGCGCGTAAGCAACTTGGAGAGTTATTAACCCTAGCCGCCGTCCTCACCCCTGCACCATTTGAATGACTGGCCTTACCATCACACTTATGGTAGTGCGCTGGTCTACCTCCAGAAACTTAATGGACATGCATGCGAACCAACTTTGGAGCTCTACGATGGGTACTCGTCCTCGGGATAATGTCAGTTTGGATTTCATGGCGCCCCCCACCAACATTCAATCGACCGATATGAAGGTAAGATATCCAAGCTATTCTGTCATTCACCAAATTCTGTTGCCTCTCTGGTTCTCTCAGCCTTCTGTGCATTCATGCAGTGAACCTCTTCCCATCACCTCTTTCCCTTCGCTGGTCACCTCTCTCATTCTCCTTTTCACATGCATAACTCCATTATCTTGGAATTCGCCTCCATTGCCCCTTCTTCACTGTTATCCTTCAATCATGCCCAGAGAGCGTGGTAAACCCAAAAGGGGGCCACTGTACTACATTTTTGTTGCGAGGCGCATCTTCCCTGACCCTTCGCAACCCCTCCCTTCGACTGGCTCCCCTGGAAGAGGCCACAATTGGACTGAGACTCCCCCTCCCTCCCCTCATGCCCATAATTTTCCACCCCCCCCTTTTGAAATTATGTATGGCACGGGGAGTTGCCCGGTGGAAGAAGAAATTCCTCCTCCCATGCAACGACACTTGAATGCCCTGCTCGAGGCTAGTATCATCACCAGGATCCAAGCCTGACCTATGGAGCATGGAAGATGCATGGTGTAGGAACAAATCCCCCCCAGTTGGTTGGCAGACTGGATTTCCAAGAACGATAGCCCTGGGATAGACTAGGAAGTAAAACATAAGAGGAAGTGGAAGTGGATTTTGATATGGATACAATTGAAGCGGAAGCGACATTGGATGGGAAAATTGAGAAGACTATGCCCAATCCTCATCTCCTTTCGGAAGACCACTTGCAATTAATATTTGATATGTGGAGAATCCTAGAGGAGAAAAATCAGAATCAATGCACTCTCAGCTGACGCATGGACCTCCTCTTCGACGCCTTGTCAAATGCTCCAGAGAAAACTCATTGTCCAACCTGTAGACATAAATTTATGTCCACCTACAACACCGATGGATGTTTGAGTTTTCCAAATTTCTATCTTCTCTCTCAGTTTATATTTTCAGACTCAACTCTTTTCAATTTTGTTAAGTTTTATGATCTATAGCTACAGCCATGGCGGTCATGAGCTCTGGTGCATGACACCA
>SNQJ01S0012912.1:115299-129785 GCA_010110895.2 Picea sitchensis | reverse complement strand
ATTCGAAATTGCAAGAGTATTAGGAACTATGTTATCAGGAGGAGGTCTATTCCTATTCCATCATTGGTTTCCTCTAGGTTGTTGATTGTTGTTATATTGATGTCTAGGAGGAGGATTTTGAGTTTGACCCCTTTCCCTTTCCAAAATGGTTAACTTATCCATAATATTATCTTGGGAGTTTAAAATCCAAATAGTCATTTGATATGTTTTTTGCACAATATCCATTACTCCATGAGGTTTGGTTTTAGCCCTTTCTCTTGGTGCATGAAAAGGTTCTACCTTGGTTGCTAACATGTTCTCTTCAATATTGGTACTCCATTATTTTTCTCTTTCAAGGTTCTCAGGGAATTTGTCTCTTAGCATGAAACCAAATTTCCCATCAAATGCATTGGTATATTGCAAGAGAATGGCACCATCCCTTGGTTTAAGGTCATTGGGAATTTGTTTTACAAGATTATTAAATATTTGATCAAACTGTTTCATGGATTCATTATCCTTCTTCTTGATCTCATGGAATTAGGTGAGCAAAAGTATACCACCTTTTCTTATGGCCCATGTTTTTATAAACACATCATGTAAGGATTTCCAAGACTTAATACTCTTCTCGGGAAAACTATTATACCATGATCTTTCCTCTCCCTCTAAAGACATAGAGAAAATTTTCATAACTACATCCTCAACTTCATTAGGGACATGATGATTACCAAGAATATCATAGAAGGAAGACAAGTGATCTTGAGAAATAATGGCATTGTTCCCAGAAAACTTTGGAAAACACTTCTCAAATTTATTAGGCATGTTGTGAGGGAAGCCTTGAATTTCGGACATGTCTAATTCCTTGTAGGAATCGGTAACCCATGGTTGCAAACCCATTGGAGATATTACAGGGGGATTGGTAACAAGATTTCTTATTACAAGAGAAGTTGGATAAAATGTTCTTCTTTTATAGACCTTAGGAGGATCAGTGTTGATGTGGAAGGGATGATGACTATTATTCTTGGATAAAATAGTCCCAACCCATAGGTTATGTTCATGTGGAGTCGTCAGATGAGAATTGTTGGATGTATGGGCTAACCCAGGTTCTACCTTAGTTCTCCAACAAAACCCTAGAAACCATCGCCCCCTCTGGTAAACTATAAGGAAACACTGTGCACAGAGTGCACAGCATAGTCTCACCCGATATGGCTTATGGGTGATTTCATGACTTACATGTCTACAATCGTGGAAGGGATGATGTTCATGGGATGTTAGGCATACCTATACTTCAATATTCATTAGAATTATCATTCCATCATTCAAGTCTACTATCTATTTAACCTTTAACATTCATTCGGCAGGAATCACAGGTTCTTGTCTCTCCATTTGTTGGATGTATGGGTTGACCTAGGTTCTACCTTATTTCTCCAACAAAACCCTAGAAAACATCGACCCATATGGTAAACCAGAAGGAAACATTACGCACAGAGTGCACAATGCGATCTCACCCGATATGGCTTATGGGTGACTGCATGGTTCATATATCTGCAATTGTGGAAGGGATGATGCGCATGGGATGGTATGCATACCTATACTTAAATATCCATCAGAACTATCATTACATCATTCAGGTCTACCATCTATTTAACCTTTAACATTCATTATATAGGAAATAACATGGCTAATCTATTGCGCACTGTAAATTAACATTACAAATTCATTCATTTGTCCATTCATTCATCATAATAAGCATTTTAACATATAAAAGGAACCATTCCACATAATAACACAATATTTTACCATGGTTCACCCCCCTGGGCTACGTCCACAAAGATATTTTTCTTCTTGTTATTCTTCATAAAAATCTTGTGTTGCACGCATTACATCATATGTTTAGTAATGGTGAGGCTAACTAGCATTGCACCAAGCTCCTCATCTTGCAACCTGGCCCTCAGTTACAAATTCAAAATTAGACTCATCTCCAAAACCAACTGAGTAATTTTCTCCAAAGCTCTCTACCAAAAATATCATATAGATCTCCCCTAGCTACGTCATACATCATATATTTATACTACCAAAAGTGGGTTAAAACCCTTAAAATAAAGACCCAAAACCCTAACCCTAAGTCGATTAGGTTTGTCCACATAGAAAATTCTTGCGCACAGTGGGTCCTCGATCCAACCGTTCCTCGCTGTGTTGTCCTTCTTCTGCCTTTGACTCTTCTTTTCCTCGTGTTGATTTTCCTTAATTCCCAACGCACGTTGCTTCTTTGGTCCATTCCTTAGCTGCTTGCCTCATTTGTTGCGCTCTTCCTTGTTCCTCGATATTTTCTCCCAAATTATCTTGCTCCAACAGACCCCCAACATTAACCTGTGGCTCATCCCAATCCACTCAGGAAGTGTTTGCATATTTGACAGACTTCTCCAATTGTTGGAATCGACCTGAAATATTTTCAGCACAAGTCTTCACCTATGCGCTCTTCTCTGCAACAGACTCCATAGTATGCATAGTGAGATGTTCCTTCAGCATCTCTTCAGCCTCCAACCTAAGATTTTCCATCTGTCCCTTTGTTGTATACATCATTGTCAACATCTTCTTTTCATATTCCTGTAGTGGCTCCAGCTGAGTCTGCCTCGAATGATTCTCTATTTGCACATTCTTTAATCCCGCCTCTAAATTATTTAATTCTTGCACTCTTCTCAGCCTCTCTTGAATGTTCATTGCCTTCTTAGTTTGCTTCAAATGTTGTGCGGTTGTGTTTTCTCTTTCTTCCTTTTGTTCTAATGATTGCAACTTTTCATCCTCTTGCAGTCTTGTCCATAGTTGCGCACATTTGTCATATAACTTTGCAATTTCCTTGATACTTTGCACCATGTTCTCCATATGTTCAGCCACATCCTTCTCTCTCTGTGATCTAACTTATGGCAGTGTGCTTGGGTTCAAGAGATCCATTAAGTCCATGATATGGCTCTTATAACTCTCCACAGCTTGTGTTATTCTTCCAATATTCTCTTATGTCTATAAATGCGCCCCTTCTTGCACGTTGTCTGGAATTGACCTGAAAACTTTTTCTACACGCTGCTCTATCTGGCCAATATGTTGTTTCACCTTGTCCTTCTCAATATGCACTTAGTTGAGGGTTATATTGAATGTGTCCCTTATGTACTTAGTTGTTTGTAACTCCGTCCCATTTGTTTGTTGTCTTGCTTAGACCTCTTGTGCGACACTTACTTGAATTTTATATAGTGATTTAGTTGGGACCTTGGCCAGCGCCAAGTCCAAGTGATCAATGTCCTTCACGACCTTCTGCACCATCTCCTCATCTATATGCAACATATCCTGAGTGATCACAAACTTTTCACTACCTACCACTATGACCTGGACCGTCTCCTGTGCAGGCATTGTCTTTTCTTGATCATTCTGTTGTGGTTGCACTTTTTCCTTCTGTTGTGTTACCTCCAATTGCAGTTGTGCCAAAGTTTCATTAACCTCTGTTAGTTTCCTAATTATATCTTCTCGCTTCTTCTCATAATCGTCCACGACTCTTTTGCACGGTCCTACACCTTCTCAGCTACTAGTTCTGCATCATCCTCTGTCAATGTCAGCTCCAGGACACTTTTATGTGCCTTCCTCTTTTTTCTCTGGCATGTTGCTTGTAGCACCGTCCTCTTCATTGGTAAGGTTTTTGTCTGCATTGAAATTGTAGGTACTTCTATGTCTGGGATCTCTCCTCTTGTTGCTAGTTCCTCCTGCATAGGAACAATTGTTTCCTTCTTTGTACTTCCATTAAGGTCTGTCTGTTTTGCTCCTCCATTAGTCACTTTGGCATGATCCTTTCCTTGCACTACTGGATTTTGGGTAGCCTTTTGTCTCATTTTTCTGATTGTCTCACTTCCTCCTCTATCCTTTGCGTGCTCAGCAACCTTCCTTGTGTTTTTCACTGGACTGCTAGATTTATGTGATGTGCCAGCTTCTACTGGTTGCTTCCCTTTTTGTCCCTTCTTTGAGGTCACTGGTACCTTCCACTTATCTGGCCAATCTTTCATAGCACATTGAACTTCCTCTCCAGTGACACAATACCTCATCTATAGAAAATTATTCTATGGGTCCCTCCTTTCCTAAATCCATACATTATTCCTTGATACCTAAAAATTTGATATATCCTTGTGCTCCTCCACCACTTCTAGTGGTATCCTCCATGTCTCAGGCACTTTTTCTTGTATCTCCTCCAAGTACATTGTAAATATAGCAAAGTTGGCATTCCTATCTTTTGTGGATGAAGTGTGCCAAAGTGTTGCATATTGTGTTGTGCGGAACTTTCCTATCCTTTGACAAAACATGTTGTATTTCGGGTGTCTCCATCCCATCAATGCTATAAGTATGATTAGCCATGAGTAAAGAAACTCTGTCCCCAAGTCTTGTGCATCTTTGCAATCATCCAAAAATAGGTTCAATAAATATGAACTCCAACTAAGTAAATTCCCCTTCACACATTGTGTGGTTGCTGCTATCATTCCTGCTAGTGCCTCTTCCTTGCTACACTTCCTCAAAAATTTGCACGCCAATAGCTTAGTTTCCATTCGTTTTGCAGGTTCATTGATCCTATTAATTATAATTCCCCTAGAGCCTCTCATTGTTCCATAAGTCTTCTTCATTTCCTTTGCTAAGGTCTTCTCCTTAATTTTTTCATATAGATATTGCTCAGGTTTCTCTCCATCAGTTGGAAGACCTATGATTGCTGCAATCAACTCAACATTGATTGATATTGGCATGGCTAACCTCATACATCATATATTTATACTACCAAAAGTGGGTTAAAACCCTTACAATAAAGACCCAAAACCCTAACCCTAAGTGGATTAGGTTTTTCCACATTGTAACTCTATGCGCGCAGCTGGTCCTCGATCTAACCGTTCCTTGTCATGTTGTCCTTCTTCTCCCTTTGACTCTTGTTTTCCTTACGTTTCTTTTCATTAATTCTTGGTGCCTGCTGCTTCTTTGGTCTATTCCTCAGTTGTTTGCCTCGTTTGTTGTGCTCTTCCTTGTTCCTCGAACTTTGCTCCCAAAATAGCCTGCTCCAACAATCACACTCAACTAGACTTTGATGTATACTCATCAAAATAATGATGAAGTATAGAATTCATATTTTTAGGAAGAGTGACTCAATCCTCCCCATCAATGTCGCAAAAATGTTACCACACAATCTAGCCCCAAGTGCAAAGCCTTCAAAAGGCACTAAGACTAGATATATGCTTTGTTGTGAACACCTTGAGTCAATATCTGGTGGAGCCCAGACATGTTCACCTTGTATCTTCAAAGCATGTGATGAGATACCTCAAAGGTATGTTGGATTATGGTCTATGTTATATTGGAGATCATGACTTTAGAATGTATGGTTATACTGATTCAGATTGGGCTGGAAATGCTTCTGACAGGAAGAGCACTTCATGATGTTGTTTCAGTTTGGGGTCAGCCATGACTTCATGGAAAAGTAAGAAGAAATCTAGTATTTCTCTCAGCATGGAAGAAGTAGAGTACATTGCATCATCTTCTGCCATTTTTGAAGCCATATGGCTTCGTAAGTTGTTGACATGTCTGTTCGATCTAGAGATGGAAGCCATCGTGATTCTATGTGATAACCAGAGTTGTATAAATATGACAGAGAACCCAGTGTTCCATGACAAGTCGAAGCACATAGAGATCCGGTATCACTACATTCATGATATGGTGCAGAGGGGAGTTGTAAAGCTCCAATATGTTGGCACAAATGAGTAGGTTGTAGATGTGTTGACCAAGCCTCTATCTCGTGTGAAATTTGAGTACTTTTGAGACAAGCTCGGTGTAGTCCGAAAGGACCTCCCTCGAAAGGGGGAGTGATGATGATGATACTATGGTATCCTGACCAACAGCGGGTGGCTCCCTTAGGATTTTATATCCTAGAGGATTAATCATCCTTGGACAGATCCCGAAGGTCCGGTAAGGACGGTCTATCAGAGTAAATGTGTATGTATATGTTATCTATGGTCAATAGTGGTAGTTTCTTTAGGATTTTATATCCTACGGAATCTTATGATTCCTGGGCAAATCCCGAAGGTCTGGTAAGGACGGTCTGTCAAAGTACCATGTGGTAGCTTGTTAGGATTTTATATCCTAGGAAATTTTATGATTCCTAGGAATATCCTGAAGGTCTGGTAAGGACAATCTGTCAGAGTACCACAAATGTTCTTGTTGATACACCTGCCTCATTTTGTTGCCACATGTTGATGATGTTGTTGTTCCAGATTCGTGATCTAGATGATGTTGTTATTCCAGCTTTGTGTTGATGATGGTGTTGTTCCAACCTCGTGTTGTTGATGATGTTGTACCAACTTTGTGTTGTTGGTGATGATGTTGTTCTAGCTTCATGCTACTGATGTTGATGTTTCAGCTTCATGTTGATTATGATGATGATGACATTACTCTAGCTCCATGATGTGAACAATGATGATATTGATGATGAGAAAAACTTTCGATGATTTGTAGATGTTCCAGACAGTGTTCCAGATGTTGATGATGATGTTTCCCTCTTCTTCTCTTGATGATGTTGTATTGGGTCATGTCAGTAGAATAACCTTCTCGTTAAGGTGGGGTGTTGAAATATTGCAACTTCGAAAAATATTCTAATTATATTTGAGTTATTATCTTATAGATCAAATCCCTTTTTGTGGATTGATCACATCGGGTCTTGTATAAGACCAAATCCCCTTTTGTGGATTGGTCAAACCATATTTATATGGTGGTATTTGTATATTCATCCCCTAGTGTTTATAAAGTGGTTTTAACCACTCCTAGAAGAAGTCAGCCCTACTAAGTGAAGAGACATAACCCTAACGCCTCCTCAACTAGTATTTATATGTGAGGATGGTGCCTCACTTACACACTCTTACACTCACTCATCTAGTGTGCATATCTTGAAGGTAGATGCAGTTGCAGGAGGAAGGAGAAGAGAGGTGCATGCTCAGTCTTGGTTTGTTCTTGGTGTTTTGGTCTTAGTCTTGGCATTGCATTGACACTCTATTATTGAGAAATTTTTGTTGGGTTTTCTCCCCCATGAGGGTTTCCCGGGATTAAAAAAAAATTACCTTTTGATTGTGTTTCTTTCAGTGATCCTCGTTATTTTATTGTTTTAGAAATGCATTAATGCTCATGTAATCTGGAAATAACCTAATAACAACATTAAACTTAACATTCTTGGATGAAGTTCTACAAGAATATTCTAAAGTTGGACCACTTCATGACTTGCGACACTAGTTGTCACATACTTTGTCTCTGTTGTACTAAGTGCTACAAAAGTTTGCTTCCATCTTATCCCATAAATCATGACTAATTCCAAGTTGAAGCAACACCCTGAGGTGTCCAATCTGTCTATTGCACTCCCTGCTCAATTAGAATTTGTATATCTATGCATCCTCACTTCACCACCTCAAAAAAACCATATCCAATTGTACCATGTTTCGCTACCACCCAATAGAACTGCCTTAGTTTCAAACAAATATTAGCTTAGGGTGATCACTGCAAAGAAAATATATGGCCTGGAATTAACCAGGTACATCGAGGATCCAATCTACTGCATGTACATCGTGGGATCCACCAAATCTGAATCTGAAGTAGAATCACTCAACTTCTTCATATATGTCATCATAGGTGTTGTCATGGACTTACAGTCCATCATATCGAATCGCATTAGTATCCCCTAAATGAGGAAGATCTCATATGATCTCATCACAAATCTAATCCCAAGAGTACATCTAGCCAGGACCCTCCATCTCGAACTCTAAGGCAACTCCCTCTGTCATTGGAGTAAGTCATGATGTCCACTCTGCCTCACTGGATGCTTCCTATGTCACTGAGACAAAATCCATACCCAGCCCTCCTGACTGGATGCCTCCTCTGTCATTCTAGAAAGATCTATTGAAACAATTGTATCCTCCCAGGAGATCTCACATCTCCTCGAAGCCTCCTCAAATCATGACACATGTCTATCATTTCTGGAAGACCTCTCTCTCTCACCTAGATCTAAGGGGAAACTCCATATGAATTATAAGATCTCTCTTTGATCCCATTGACTCTCTCTAAGATCAGGCTCACTCTGAGTCTGCATCATTCTTGGTTAAAACCAAACTCATCGAGTATCCATTGATCCTGGAGTACCATGCTCCCTCTGAAACATGACACCCTCTGAGTTTGTATAGTCTCTGGATCCATCTGCTCCCTCTGCATCTTCTGAAGTCTTATCTCCAATGAATTTTCTTGGGAGGTTTCTCCTCCCTATTGGATCCTGAGGGATGACTCCCTTTGAAATCTAGATTCCTCTAAATTGGTACTAGGTGGGGTCGTTTGTCTCACCACTGGTGGAGCCACTTGCTCCTCCTCGTAAATGGAAGGTTTGGAATAAACGATGTGAGTCCATGTAACTTGAGAGTATTTGAGGCAATTTTATCTCCATGAAAGTATCACGGGGAGATGCATGCCATACTGCATCCTACAACGTATCATGAAGCCATTCTGACCTCTTCCTGGTCACTACAACATCTCTAGGTAGATCCACTAGCCCTTTTGACTCTATTGACTCTTCCTAATGATATGAAGAGTAAAAAACTGAACTAGAGGAATTTGTATGGTCATATTTCCGAGTATTTTTCTCCTCACTATCAATCTCCATGTGGAACATTTTGTATCCCACAAAAGTGTCCTTCTTTTCAGAAGGTTCTAACTTCATCTTCTTCGCCTTTGGTATATGGACGTATATTTTCATGTATACAACTCCATGTTTGGATAGCCTACTCTGTGTCTCAAACTAGAGACCATCTAATCTTGTTTCCACTTGCAACCATCACTATAGCTCCCTCTCAGAGCTATCACCTATGACCACCCATTCCTCGTGGTAACCTTCCCAGAACAAAACAAGAACATCTCCATGGTAACATCCATGGAATTTACAAGGTAATTGGCCTGGGACAAAGACAACAACCAAGAACATCTCCTAGAGGAGATCAATTGTATATTGCAAACAAGTGCATCATTAGTACTAAACAGTTAGCATTTACATCATGATCATAGTACCAACAATATTCAATACATTTGATAGCAAAAGTACCCGACAGTAATAAAACTTTAAAGACTATTGTACCTGTTACAACATTTACTTAAGATGCAACAATATAAAATATCAACCCTAATATACAAACATGGAAGTTTGTTATTTTTGTCCCATTTGATTTCAATTTTCCATATACTATAGGAGACATCATCATTGTTGCCTCCAACTCTTGAGCTTCCTCTGAGTGCACTAGATCTATGATCCTTTTGGATTTATTGTTACTTCTTGAACAAATGTCATTTTTCCAAGTGTACATTTCCTACAAACACCCTCATGATATAACTTATATACAAGTGCATACCTATGAAATTTGTAGCACCATCCAGCTTGTCTTCTAATCTCAAGTTTTGCAAAACTGGCAACTTGCAACTACAACTGCAACTGTAACTGGCAACTGCAACTGCAACTGTAATGAGAAATTTCAACTTTCACCAAGTTGTAATCTGAGACCACTAGGAGGTGCGCTAGGCTAGGGTGAATAACCAAGCAAGAGCTTCTCCAAGTGTGGTGCACTCACCAAGATAAACATAACCAAGATATAGTGAAATGGCACAACTGCAGTTGCAACTACCTTGTGCGTACCGCAGTAAGGAGAATTGTTTGCCTGTCCAAATGAAATGAGCGAGTCCTATATTTATATTAATTTGGGCATCAGTCTTGGGCCGACTTCTTATTTTTGGGTCTTCAATTACTTTATTATTTTCCTGTGGGGCCAACTTCTCTTCATGGGTCTTCAACTTCTTCGGCTTCTATAATGGTGTAGATGGGTCTTATTGTACTTTCTTGTGGAGAATGACTACCCAAAGTTGCAAATCTCAAACAGTATGTTGATGTACTTGTAATGCAACTTTGCCAAAATTTGTTGATAGGAGAAGGATATTGAAAATTTGTATTTGTTCAATGATCACTATTGTATTTGGATGCATTTTTAAGGTCCAAGATCTGCTCATGACTAATGATAAATTTAGATGGCTTCCAAAGTATAGATCTACAAAAGGCACGGCCTTTACAATTTTACATTGTCAATTTGAATTTTTTTTGCATTCTCTCCTATATGTGTTACTCTATTTGTTGGGCCATGTTTGATTGTGAGCTAGTTGGTAAAATGATATGAAACTCTTTTTCTTAGTTACAATCCTCTAAAAGAAACACAAAAGGTCATTCATATGAGCATTTTGTTTAAGCATAGGCCAATGCAAATAGGATTAATAAAAATTCTTGGAAGGATTTATTATTATCGGATGTAGTGTCTCGAACAAATTAACATGAGTAATATTATTATATTATAATTCTTTCCAGTGTTTCCTACTCTTGAATTTGACAAACAATCTTTATCTTATGAAAAAAAAAAAAATCTCTCATTTTTTGATTAAAAATTAGACCTTGTTTCCATAAATTAGTACATAGGTATGTTACAATTTGTCCACCCTTTGGTCTCCTTGTACAATCAGCAAATCCTTCTTCTTCATGTGTTGTTGTTTGGATCAATTGGATCTCAACTCAGGATGTAGTTTCCAATGAATCATCTATGTGGGCATCGTCATTACAATGTTTACAATGCTTTTTAGTGCTCTAGTTTCCTATCACAATTGCAAGTATCTTCTTGCATTTACCCTTCCCATTCTTCTTTCTACCTTTTGGGTCTTCTTGCAACTCTATCTGCTTTGGCCCAATGAACTATTTTTTATTCTTATATTCTTCAAGGTATTTTGCTTGCACACATTCCTAATCAGGGGTCTTAGGTTTGAAAAGCATTACTTGTCGCTTAAAGAGATTGTGCAAAGTTCCCCGATACTCAATAAGCACTCCAGAGATCTTGAAAGATATCCCTAATTGGATTTCTCTCTTTTCGAACTCAATGGTGAATTTATGTCTAAGGTAATATTTTCCAACTCAATAGTGAATTTATGTCTGAGGTAAATAAATCTTATCTTTTGTTCCTCCTCATAACCAATAGGATAAAATTGTGACTTAATCATGTTTTTAAACACTTCCCAATCTATAGTCGGTGGTTCTTTGCCTAGTCTTATAGCAATGGCACCACTTTCTTACCACGTCAAAGCATGAACTTATAACTTCAAATGAGCAAAAAATATTCTTTGTGCTCCACTAATCCCATGCACATGAGAAAAAAAATCTAGTTATTGCAACCAATGATCCAATTTCAAGGCATCTATATTGTTTGCATATGGCTTGATGCCAATCTTTACCTCTACTTTGACTGGTGCTTGAGCCTTGTTGCATTCCCTTGTCTCCTTCTCTGGTTTCTTCATCTTATGTACTTTCTCACCTTCAAATTCTTAATCTAAACCAAATCTTGACTCTTGAAGCTTATTTTCCATCTTCTATTGTACTAAAGTGGCAACAAGTCAATCATAGCAAGGTCCATTGGTCTTAAGTTTCATCACCCATGGTCCAGTCTTGATTTGATTTTCTTCCTCATCTAGTACCAATTCCAAGATTAATGGGAACTAATTCTCCACCCTCTTGCATCTTTCTCAATCTAGTCAATGTTCACATGACACTCACCCCCAAGGTCAAGAACTGTGCTATGATACCAATATGATCCATAGTCAAAGGCCTATGGCTAAATGAATCACCAACATAGATCTTAATGTGGAATAATGTAAATTGTGACAGAAATAAATAATAACTTGCTAAGCATAAGTAGTGAATGTAGTTTCTTTAATAAGTCTATGAACATAATTAACAATTGAATCACACATATACAAATAACCTGAGATATCCCAGAGAAACCCATCGTGGGAAATATCCAACTTTGAAATGGTTATCTTGGTCTGGTTAATATTCATGGTGCTCTATAGTGACAAGGCTCTCTTATTATAAACCCAAAAAACATAATGTATAGTGACAATGCAAAACTCATCGTAATGAGATCTCCTACATAGACAAGTCAATCAGCACCCGTCTACATTGATCTCTTCGTGCTCTACAAATAGTGCAAATCCAACCTCAACATGACCTATGAATGATCTTTTATCTCCTATGTCACTTTCTCACTAGCCAAACCTTCAATCCAACCTCCTATAGCTTCTCCCCAATTGAACCCATCTTCCATAAAAAACATGTCCTTTTATTCATACTTTCCTGGGTATGAGAAAGGCCAATAGGCTTCACAACCATTTCCAAAATTTTGACCCAAGGTTCAGTTATATTACCCCACCAGCATTTTGTAGTGATTTGTATTCTACAAAATAATATTGTGCCTTTCTCAGACTACCACGTGGGATATTATGATTAGTCCAAGGTTCCACGTGCCAATACCCTAGGTGGCCACATTACCTACTAGTTAGGCATCGACCTACTTTGTCTTGGGGCACATGCACTAGCCTCTACAAACCTTTAGCCTTTGTGTAGAGTGGAGCACAGAATTACATTGCTTCGATTCCTTCCTTTCCTCTGCATGCACTAGCATCTAACACACATTAAATCTATGTGCATCCAGAAAGTCTGCATAGCCTTTGCAGAGTGTGGAGCTAACATTCTTCTCCACGTGACCAATTACCTCTACATGGAGCTAACACGCATCGTGGCTCTTTGTAAGGTAGCTAGAGAGGTAGTGGGAAGGCCCAGAGGGCCCATAGTGATAATAGTGGAGGTCATTCAATGTAAGGTGGACTAGGTCCACTATATTATTAAATAAGACCCACTATGGTAGTTGGATATAAATAATGGGTAGTTAGATATAATAAATGTAAGAGGACTTCTTAGAAGGTTCTACTTCTAGAAGATTCCTCCTCTAGAATGTTCTTAGGTGATGGTAGCACTATGTAAAGGGGTTCAAGCAATGTAATGGGACATGAAGAGAAATATTGTATTTGGAGCAGTATCTCAATAGGAGGATGCCCCCTCGAAAAGGCAAGTGAACAGGAGTGGATCCCTTCCATAATAGGATCTATTGTATGGTGTTGCCCTACCTCAAGGGTTTGGTAATAATAAAGTGTGGTTTCTTCTATCTTACATTGTGGATCTATTGTGTATTCATTATTTGTGGTGATTATATTTATATATCTATTCATGTTCTTAACAATTGGTATCAGAGCACTTTCCTTGGTAGACATTGTGGGCAAATATTTTTTATTTTTGCAGATTTTTTTTCAGAGAAGAAAAAAAAGAGGGCTGCAACATTCCAGAAATTTTTGGTATATTTATGTGAAAATTTTGTAGAAACCGGTTGTATATTTGAGTTCCTCTCAGAAAAAAAACCCAATTTGAAAAAAAAAAATCATCTGAAACAGAGTCCAGGAAGTCAAGATATTGAAGTTTTAAAATCTGCAATTTTTCAGGGTTTTTTCCGCGGACGACGATGCGATTTTTTTTAATTTATGTAGCAGATGGAAACCAAATTTGCCCAAAAAAATCACAGATCTGAGTTCCTCTCATGATTTCACCCAATTTCAAAAAAAAAAATCAACTGAAACAAAGTCCGGGAAGTGAAGTTATGAGCATTTTAAATTCAACATTTTTTCAGGGTTTTTCGGGAAAAAGTTGTGATTTTCTGTTGTAACTTATTGTTCTATTTTTTGGATTTTTTTCGTGATGTCTACGGGAACAAAGAGTTCATAGGGTGATGAAATGGTTATTTCCTCTCAAACCCTCAAAGAAATTCTTGAAGCATTCAAATCTCAATTGTATGACACATTGAATGCCAAATTTGATGGCCTCACAAACGAACTCAATGATAGTTTTCATTAGTATTCAAGATTCATTGAATAGCATGAAGGAGAGATTTCTTATGGAGGACATCAGGGATGAATATAATCAAGAAATATATTCTTGGTATGATCTCGGGGCCAATTGCGATGATTGGTATATGGATAGTTGTCATTTATGGGATGACAACCACTTCCATATTTTATTTGATGACTCTATTCCACCTTCTGTAGAGAATATCAATGTCCCACATCAAGAGCTAGTTATGATTACCAGCATACAAACTGCATATTCTACAATGGTATTTTTCCTTCCAAATTTAGCGTTGACCCTTTCCCACTATGTGGCTGGATATTCTTATTTCGATCCACATGATAGGTGTCAGTATTGGGAGAATAACTTTCAATTGGTTATTGGGTGTCGATATCTTCCGTGTGGAGTTCACATGAGCACTTGGACATGGGACCCTGGTTTACAATGGCAGTTGGACTACTTTAGCATGGTGGCTTCCATTTCTCAATGGGACCCTGCTTCTCTAGTCTACTTCATCACTATGGTCAACATTTATCCATGGGATCCTGGTATATGGTTGTACATCAAGCGTTGAGGACAACGCTTTCATAAGGGGGATGGAATGTAAGGTAGCTAGAGAGGTAGTGGGGAGGCCCAGAGGGCCCATAGTGATAATAGTGGAGGT
>SNQJ01S0012912.1:72035-102163 GCA_010110895.2 Picea sitchensis | reverse complement strand
TGGAGAATTAGTTCCCATTAATCTTGGAATTGGTACTAGATGAGGAAGAAAATCAAATCAAGACTGGACCATGGGTGATGAAACTTAAGACCAATGGACCTTGCTATGATTGACTTGTTGCCACTTTAGTACAATAGAAGATGGAAAATAAGCTTCAAGAGTCAAGATTTGGTTTAGATTAAGAATTTGAAGGTGAGAAAGTACATAAGATGAAGAAACCAGAGAAGGAG
This sequence comes from Picea sitchensis, assembly GCA_010110895.2. Lineage (NCBI taxonomy): Eukaryota > Viridiplantae > Streptophyta > Pinopsida > Pinales > Pinaceae > Picea > Picea sitchensis. The sequence continues at coordinate 101,933 of SNQJ01S0012912.1, read as the reverse complement.
ACAAGGGAATGCAACAAGGCTCAAGCACCAGTCAAAGTAGAGGTAAAGATTGGCATCAAGCCATATGCAAACAATATAGATGCCTTGAAATTGGATCATTGGTTGCAATAACTAGATTTTTTTTCTCATGTGCATGGGATTAGTGGAGCACAAAGAATATTTTTTGCTCATTTGAAGTTATAAGTTCATGCTTTGACGTGGTAAGAAAGTGGTGCCATTGCTATAAGACTAGGCAAAGAACCACCGACTATAGATTGGGAAGTGTTTAAAAACATGATTAAGTCACAATTTTATCCTATTGGTTATGAGGAGGAACAAAAGATAAGATTTATTTACCTCAGACATAAATTCACTATTGAGTTGGAAAATATTACCTTAGACATAAATTCACCATTGAGTTCGAAAAGAGAGAAATCCAATTAGGGATATCTTTCAAGATCTCTGGAGTGCTTATTGAGTATCGGGGAACTTTGCACAATCTCTTTAAGCGACAAGTAATGCTTTTCAAACCTAAGACCCCTGATTAGGAATGTGTGCAAGCAAAATACCTTGAAGAATATAAGAATAAAAAATAGTTCATTGGGCCAAAGCAGATAGAGTTGCAAGAAGACCCAAAAGGTAGAAAGAAGAATGGGAAGGGTAAATGCAAGAAGATACTTGCAATTGTGATAGGAAACTAGAGCACTAAAAAGCATTGTAAACATTGTAATGACGATGCCCACATAGATGATTCATTGGAAACTACATCCTGAGTTGAGATCCAATTGATCCAAACAACAACACATGAAGAAGAAGGATTTGCTGATTGTACAAGGAGACCAAAGGGTGGACAAATTGTAACATACCTATGTACTAATTTATGGAAACAAGGTCTAATTTTTAATCAAAAAATGAGAGATTTTTTTTTTTTTCATAAGATAAAGATTGTTTGTCAAATTCAAGAGTAGGAAACACTGGAAAGAATTATAATATAATAATATTACTCATGTTAATTTGTTCGAGACACTACATCCGATAATAATAAATCCTTCCAAGAATTTTTATTAATCCTATTTGCATTGGCCTATGCTTAAACAAAATGCTCATATGAATGACCTTTTGTGTTTCTTTTAGAGGATTGTAACTAAGAAAAAGAGTTTCATATCATTTTACCAACTAGCTCACAATCAAACATGGCCCAACAAATAGAGTAACACATATAGGAGAGAATGCAAAAAAAATTCAAATTGACAATGTAAAATTGTAAAGGCCGTGCCTTTTGTAGATCTATACTTTGGAAGCCATCTAAATTTATCATTAGTCATGAGCAGATCTTGGACCTTAAAAATGCATCCAAATACAATAGTGATCATTGAACAAATACAAATTTTCAATATCCTTCTCCTATCAACAAATTTTGGCAAAGTTGCATTACAAGTACATCAACATACTGTTTGAGATTTGCAACTTTGGGTAGTCATTCTCCACAAGAAAGTACAATAAGACCCATCTACACCATTATAGAAGCCGAAGAAGTTGAAGACCCATGAAGAGAAGTTGGCCCCACAGGAAAATAATAAAGTAATTGAAGACCCAAAAATAAGAAGTCGGCCCAAGACTGATGCCCAAATTAATATAAATATAGGACTCGCTCATTTCATTTGGACAGGCAAACAATTCTCCTTACTGCGGTACGCACAAGGTAGTTGCAACTGCAGTTGTGCCATTTCACTATATCTTGGTTATGTTTATCTTGGTGAGTGCACCACACTTGGAGAAGCTCTTGCTTGGTTATTCACCCTAGCCTAGCGCACCTCCTAGTGGTCTCAGATTACAACTTGGTGAAAGTTGAAATTTCTCATTACAGTTGCAGTTGCAGTTGCCAGTTACAGTTGCAGTTGTAGTTGCAAGTTGCCAGTTTTGCAAAACTTGAGATTAGAAGACAAGCTGGATGGTGCTACAAATTTCATAGGTATGCACTTGTATATAAGTTATATCATGAGGGTGTTTGTAGGAAATGTACACTTGGAAAAATGACATTTGTTCAAGAAGTAACAATAAATCCAAAAGGATCATAGATCTAGTGCACTCAGAGGAAGCTCAAGAGTTGGAGGCAACAATGATGATGTCTCCTATAGTATATGGAAAATTGAAATCAAATGGGACAAAAATAACAAACTTCCATGTTTGTATATTAGGGTTGATATTTTATATTGTTGCATCTTAAGTAAATGTTGTAACAGGTACAATAGTCTTTAAAGTTTTATTACTGTCGGGTACTTTTGCTATCAAATGTATTGAATATTGTTGGTACTATGATCATGATGTAAATGCTAACTGTTTAGTACTAATGATGCACTTGTTTGCAATATACAATTGATCTCCTCTAGGAGATGTTCTTGGTTGTTGTCTTTGTCCCAGGCCAATTACCTTGTAAATTCCATGGATGTTACCATGGAGATGTTCTTGTTTTGTTCTGGGAAGGTTACCACGAGGAATGGGTGGTCATAGGTGATAGCTCTGAGAGGGAGCTATAGTGATGGTTGCAAGTGGAAACAAGATTAGATGGTCTCTAGTTTGAGACACAGAGTAGGCTATCCAAACATGGAGTTGTATACATGAAAATATACGTCCATATACCAAAGGCGAAGAAGATGAAGTTAGAACCTTCTGAAAAGAAGGACACTTTTGTGGGATACAAAATGTTCCACATGGAGATTGATAGTGAGGAGAAAAATACTCGGAAATATGACCATACAAATTCCTCTAGTTCAGTTTTTTACTCTTCATATCATTAGGAAGAGTCAATAGAGTCAAAAGGGCTAGTGGATCTACCTAGAGATGTTGTAGTGACCAGGAAGAGGTCAGAATGGCTTCATGATACGTTGTAGGATGCAGTATGGCATGCATCTCCCCGTGATACTTTCATGGAGATAAAATTGCCTCAAATACTCTCAAGTTACATGGACTCACATCGTTTATTCCAAACCTTCCATTTACGAGGAGGAGCAAGTGGCTCCACCAGTGGTGAGACAAACGACCCCACCTAGTACCAATTTAGAGGAATCTAGATTTCAAAGGGAGTCATCCCTCAGGATCCAATAGGGAGGAGAAACCTCCCAAGAAAATTCATTGGAGATAAGACTTCAGAAGATGCAGAGGGAGCAGATGGATCCAGAGACTATACAAACTCAGAGGGTGTCATGTTTCAGAGGGAGCATGGTACTCCAGGATCAATGGATACTCGATGAGTTTGGTTTTAACCAAGAATGATGCAGACTCAGAGTGAGCCTGATCTTAGAGAGAGTCAATGGGATCAAAGAGAGATCTTATAATTCATATGGAGTTTCCCCTTAGATCTAGGTGAGAGAGAGAGGTCTTCCAGAAATGATAGACATGTGTCATGATTTGAGGAGGCTTCGAGGAGATGTGAGATCTCCTGGGAGGATACAATTGTTTCAATAGATCTTTCTAGAATGACAGAGGAGGCATCCAGTCAGGAGGGCTGGGTATGGATTTTGTCTCAGTGACATAGGAAGCATCCAGTGAGGCAGAGTGGACATCATGACTTACTCCAATGACAGAGGGAGTTGCCTTAGAGTTCGAGATGGAGGGTCCTGGCTAGATGTACTCTTGGGATTAGATTTGTGATGAGATCATATGAGATCTTCCTCATTTAGGGGATACTAATGCGATTCGATATGATGGACTGTAAGTCCATGACAACACCTATGATGACATATATGAAGAAGTTGAGTGATTCTACTTCAGATTCAGATTTGGTGGATCCCACGATGTACATGCAGTAGATTGGATCCTCGATGTACCTGGTTAATTCCAGGCCATATATTTTCTTTGCAGTGATCACCCTAAGCTAATATTTGTTTGAAACTAAGGCAGTTCTATTGGGTGGTAGCGAAACATGGTACAATTGGATATGGTTTTTTTGAGGTGGTGAAGTGAGGATGCATAGATATACAAATTCTAATTGAGCAGGGAGTGCAATAGACAGATTGGACACCTCAGGGTGTTGCTTCAACTTGGAATTAGTCATGATTTATGGGATAAGATGGAAGCAAACTTTTGTAGCACTTAGTACAACAGAGACAAAGTATGTGACAACTAGTGTCGCAAGTCATGAAGTGGTCCAACTTTAGAATATTCTTGTAGAACTTCATCCAAGAATGTTAAGTTTAATGTTGTTATTAGGTTATTTCCAGATTACATGAGCATTAATGCATTTCTAAAACAATAAAATAACGAGGATCACTGAAAGAAACACAATCAAAAGGTAATTTTTTTTTAATCCCGGGAAACCCTCATGGGGGAGAAAACCCAACAAAAATTTCTCAATAATAGAGTGTCAATGCAATGCCAAGACTAAGACCAAAACACCAAGAACAAACCAAGACTGAGCATGCACCTCTCTTCTCCTTCCTCCTGCAACTGCATCTACCTTCAAGATATGCACACTAGATGAGTGAGTGTAAGAGTGTGTAAGTGAGGCACCATCCTCACATATAAATACTAGTTGAGGAGGCGTTAGGGTTATGTCTCTTCACTTAGTAGGGCTGACTTCTTCTAGGAGTGGTTAAAACCACTTTATAAACACTAGGGGATGAATATACAAATACCACCATATAAATATGGTTTGACCAATCCACAAAAGGGGATTTGGTCTTATACAAGACCCGATGTGATCAATCCACAAAAAGGGATTTGATCTATAAGATAATAACTCAAATATAATTAGAATATTTTTCGAAGTTGCAATATTTCAACACCCCACCTTAACGAGAAGGTTATTCTACTGACATGACCCAATACAACATCATCAAGAGAAGAAGAGGGAAACATCATCATCAACATCTGGAACACTGTCTGGAACATCTACAAATCATCGAAAGTTTTTCTCATCATCAATATCATCATTGTTCACATCATGGAGCTAGAGTAATGTCATCATCATCATAATCAACATGAAGCTGAAACATCAACATCAGTAGCATGAAGCTAGAACAACATCATCACCAACAACACAAAGTTGGTACAACATCATCAACAACACGAGGTTGGAACAACACCATCATCAACACAAAGCTGGAATAACAACATCATCTAGATCACGAATCTGGAACAACAACATCATCAACATGTGGCAACAAAATGAGGCAGGTGTATCAACAAGAACATTTGTGGTACTCTGACAGATTGTCCTTACCAGACCTTCAGGATATTCCTAGGAATCATAAAATTTCCTAGGATATAAAATCCTAACAAGCTACCACATGGTACTTTGACAGACCGTCCTTACCAGACCTTCGGGATTTGCCCAGGAATCATAAGATTCCGTAGGATATAAAATCCTAAAGAAACTACCACTATTGACCATAGATAACATATACATACACATTTACTCTGATAGACCGTCCTTACCGGACCTTCGGGATCTGTCCAAGGATGATTAATCCTCTAGGATATAAAATCCTAAGGGAGCCACCCGCTGTTGGTCAGGATACCATAGTATCATCATCATCACTCCCCCTTTCGAGGGAGGTCCTTTCGGACTACACCGAGCTTGTCTCAAAAGTACTCAAATTTCACACGAGATAGAGGCTTGGTCAACACATCTACAACCTACTCATTTGTGCCAACATATTGGAGCTTTACAACTCCCCTCTGCACCATATCATGAATGTAGTGATACCGGATCTCTATGTGCTTCGACTTGTCATGGAACACTGGGTTCTCTGTCATATTTATACAACTCTGGTTATCACATAGAATCACGATGGCTTCCATCTCTAGATCGAACAGACATGTCAACAACTTACGAAGCCATATGGCTTCAAAAATGGCAGAAGATGATGCAATGTACTCTACTTCTTCCATGCTGAGAGAAATACTAGATTTCTTCTTACTTTTCCATGAAGTCATGGCTGACCCCAAACTGAAACAACATCATGAAGTGCTCTTCCTGTCAGAAGCATTTCCAGCCCAATCTGAATCAGTATAACCATACATTCTAAAGTCATGATCTCCAATATAACATAGACCATAATCCAACATACCTTTGAGGTATCTCATCACATGCTTTGAAGATACAAGGTGAACATGTCTGGGCTCCACCAGATATTGACTCAAGGTGTTCACAACAAAGCATATATCTAGTCTTAGTGCCTTTTGAAGGCTTTGCACTTGGGGCTAGATTGTGTGGTAACATTTTTGCGACATTGATGGGGAGGATTGAGTCACTCTTCCTAAAAATATGAATTCTATACTTCATCATTATTTTGATGAGTATACATCAAAGTCTAGTTGAGTGTGATTGTTGGAGCAGGCTATTTTGGGAGCAAAGTTCGAGGAACAAGGAAGAGCACAACAAACGAGGCAAACAACTGAGGAATAGACCAAAGAAGCAGCAGGCACCAAGAATTAATGAAAAGAAACGTAAGGAAAACAAGAGTCAAAGGGAGAAGAAGGACAACATGACAAGGAACGGTTAGATCGAGGACCAGCTGCGCGCATAGAGTTACAATGTGGAAAAACCTAATCCACTTAGGGTTAGGGTTTTGGGTCTTTATTGTAAGGGTTTTAACCCACTTTTGGTAGTATAAATATATGATGTATGAGGTTAGCCATGCCAATATCAATCAATGTTGAGTTGATTGCAGCAATCATAGGTCTTCCAACTGATGGAGAGAAACCTGAGCAATATCTATATGAAAAAATTAAGGAGAAGACCTTAGCAAAGGAAATGAAGAAGACTTATGGAACAATGAGAGGCTCTAGGGGAATTATAATTAATAGGATCAATGAACCTGCAAAACGAATGGAAACTAAGCTATTGGCGTGCAAATTTTTGAGGAAGTGTAGCAAGGAAGAGGCACTAGCAGGAATGATAGCAGCAACCACACAATGTGTGAAGGGGAATTTACTTAGTTGGAGTTCATATTTATTGAACCTATTTTTGGATGATTGCAAAGATGCACAAGACTTGGGGACAGAGTTTCTTTACTCATGGCTAATCATACTTATAGCATTGATGGGATGGAGACACCCGAAATACAACATGTTTTGTCAAAGGATAGGAAAGTTCCGCACAACACAATATGCAACACTTTGGCACACTTCATCCACAAAAGATAGGAATGCCAACTTTGCTATATTTACAATGTACTTGGAGGAGATACAAGAAAAAGTGCCTGAGACATGGAGGATACCACTAGAAGTGGTGGAGGAGCACAAGGATATATCAAATTTTTAGGTATCAAGGAATAATGTATGGATTTAGGAAAGGAGGGACCCATAGAATAATTTTCTATAGATGAGGTATTGTGTCACTGGAGAGGAAGTTCAATGTGCTATGAAAGATTGGCCAGATAAGTGGAAGGTACCAGTGACCTCAAAGAAGGGACAAAAAGGGAAGCAACCAGTAGAAGCTGGCACATCACATAAATCTAGCAGTCCAGTGAAAAACACAAGGAAGGTTGCTGAGCACGCAAAGGATAGAGGAGGAAGTGAGACAATCAGAAAAATGAGACAAAAGGCTACCCAAAATCCAGTAGTGCAAGGAAAGGATCATGCCAAAGTGACTAATGGAGGAGCAAAACAGACAGACCTTAATGGAAGTACAAAGAAGGAAACAATTGTTCCTATGCAGGAGGAACTAGCAACAAGAGGAGAGATCCCAGACATAGAAGTACCTACAATTTCAATGCAGACAAAAACCTTACCAATGAAGAGGACGGTGCTACAAGCAACATGCCAGAGAAAAAAGAGGAAGGCACATAAAAGTGTCCTGGAGCTGACATTGACAGAGGATGATGCAGAACTAGTAGCTGAGAAGGTGTAGGACCGTGCAAAAGAGTCGTGGACGATTATGAGAAGAAGCGAGAAGATATAATTAGGAAACTAACAGAGGTTAATGAAACTTTGGCACAACTGCAATTGGAGGTAACACAACAGAAGGAAAAAGTGCAACCACAACAGAATGATCAAGAAAAGACAATGCCTGCACAGGAGACGGTCCAGGTCATAGTGGTAGGTAGTGAAAAGTTTGTGATCACTCAGGATATGTTGCATATAGATGAGGAGATGGTGCAGAAGGTCGTGAAGGACATTGATCACTTGGACTTGGCGCTGGCCAAGGTCCCAACTAAATCACTATATAAAATTCAAGTAAGTGTCGCACAAGAGGTCTAAGCAAGACAACAAACAAATGGGACGGAGTTACAAACAACTAAGTACATAAGGGACACATTCAATATAACCCTCAACTAAGTGCATATTGAGAAGGACAAGGTGAAACAACATATTGGCCAGATAGAGCAGCGTGTAGAAAAAGTTTTCAGGTCAATTCCAGACAACGTGCAAGAAGGGGCGCATTTATAGACATAAGAGAATATTGGAAGAATAACACAAGCTGTGGAGAGTTATAAGAGCCATATCATGGACTTAATGGATCTCTTGAACCCAAGCACACTGCCATAAGTTAGATCACAGAGAGAGAAGGATGTGGCTGAACATATGGAGAACATGGTGCAAAGTATCAAGGAAATTGCAAAGTTATATGACAAATGTGCGCAACTATGGACAAGACTGCAAGAGGATGAAAAGTTGCAATCATTAGAACAAAAGGAAGAAAGAGAAAACACAACCGCACAACATTTGAAGCAAACTAAGAAGGCAATGAACATTCAAGAGAGGCTGAGAAGAGTGCAAGAATTAAATAATTTAGAGGCGGGATTAAAGAATGTGCAAATAGAGAATCATTCGAGGCAGACTCAGCTGGAGCCACTACAGGAATATGAAAAGAAGATGTTGACAATGATGTATACAACAAAGGGACAGATGGAAAATCTTAGGTTGGAGGCTGAAGAGATGCTGAAGGAACATCTCACTATGCATACTATGGAGTCTGTTGCAGAGAAGAGCGCATAGGTGAAGACTTGTGCTGAAAATATTTCAGGTCGATTCCAACAATTGGAGAAGTCTGTCAAATATGCAAACACTTCCTGAGTGGATTGGGATGAGCCACAGGTTAATGTTGGGGGTCTGTTGGAGCAAGATAATTTGGGAGAAAATATCGAGGAACAAGGAAGAGCGCAACAAATGAGGCAAGCAGCTAAGGAATGGACCAAAGAAGCAACGTGCGTTGGGAATTAAGGAAAATCAACACGAGGAAAAGAAGAGTCAAAGGCAGAAGAAGGACAACACAGCGAGGAACGGTTGGATCGAGGACCCACTGTGCGCAAGAATTTTCTATGTGGACAAACCTAATCGACTTAGGGTTAGGGTTTTGGGTCTTTATTTTAAGGGTTTTAACCCACTTTTGGTAGTATAAATATATGATGTATGACGTAGCTAGGGGAGATCTATATGATATTTTTGGTAGAGAGCTTTGGAGAAAATTACTCAGTTGGTTTTGGAGATGAGTCTAATTTTGAATTTGTAACTGAGGGCCAGGTTGCAAGATGAGGAGCTTGGTGCAATGCTAGTTAGCCTCACCATTACTAAACATATGATGTAATGCGTGCAACACAAGATTTTTATGAAGAATAACAAGAAGAAAAATATCTTTGTGGACGTAGCCCAGGGGGGTGAACCATGGTAAAATATTGTGTTATTATGTGGAATGGTTCCTTTTATATGTTAAAATGCTTATTATGATGAATGAATGGACAAATGAATGAATTTGTAATGTTAATTTACAGTGCGCAATAGATTAGCCATGTTATTTCCTATATAATGAATGTTAAAGGTTAAATAGATGGTAGACCTGAATGATGTAATGATAGTTCTGATGGATATTTAAGTATAGGTATGCATACCATCCCATGCGCATCATCCCTTCCACAATTGCAGATATATGAACCATGCAGTCACCCATAAGCCATATCGGGTGAGATCGCATTGTGCACTCTGTGCGTAATGTTTCCTTCTGGTTTACCATATGGGTCGATGTTTTCTAGGGTTTTGTTGGAGAAATAAGGTAGAACCTAGGTCAACCCATACATCCAACAAATGGAGAGACAAGAACCTGTGATTCCTGCCGAATGAATGTTAAAGGTTAAATAGATAGTAGACTTGAATGATGGAATGATAATTCTAATGAATATTGAAGTATAGGTATGCCTAACATCCCATGAACATCATCCCTTCCACGATTGTAGACATGTAAGTCATGAAATCACCCATAAGCCATATCGGGTGAGACTATGCTGTGCACTCTGTGCACAGTGTTTCCTTATAGTTTACCAGAGGGGGCGATGGTTTCTAGGGTTTTGTTGGAGAACTAAGGTAGAACCTGGGTTAGCCCATACATCCAACAATTCTCATCTGACGACTCCACATGAACATAACCTATGGGTTGGGACTATTTTATCCAAGAATAATAGTCATCATCCCTTCCACATCAACACTGATCCTCCTAAGGTCTATAAAAGAAGAACATTTTATCCAACTTCTCTTGTAATAAGAAATCTTGTTACCAATCCCCCTGTAATATCTCCAATGGGTTTGCAACCATGGGTTACCGATTCCTACAAGGAATTAGACATGTCCGAAATTCAAGGCTTCCCTCACAACATGCCTAATAAATTTGAGAAGTGTTTTCCAAAGTTTTCTGGGAACAATGCCATTATTTCTCAAGATCACTTGTCTTCCTTCTATGATATTCTTGGTAATCATCATGTCCCTAATGAAGTTGAGGATGTAGTTATGAAAATTTTCTCTATGTCTTTAGAGGGAGAGGAAAGATCATGGTATAATAGTTTTCCCGAGAAGAGTATTAAGTCTTGGAAATCCTTACATGATGTGTTTATAAAAACATGGGCCATAAGAAAAGGTGGTATACTTTTGCTCACCTAATTCCATGAGATCAAGAAGAAGGATAATGAATCCATGAAACAGTTTGATCAAATATTTAATAATCTTGTAAAACAAATTCCCAATGACCTTAAACCAAGGGATGGTGCCATTCTCTTGCAATATACCAATGCATTTGATGGGAAATTTGGTTTCATGCTAAGAGACAAATTCCCTGAGAACCTTGAAAGAGAAAAATAATGGAGTACCAATATTGAAGAGAACATGTTAGCAACCAAGGTAGAACCTTTTCATGCACCAAGAGAAAGGGCTAAAACCAAACCTCATGGAGTAATGGATATTGTGCAAAAAACATATCAAATGACTATTTGGATTTTAAACTCCCAAGATAATATTATGGATAAGTTAACCATTTTGGAAAGGGAAAGGGGTCAAACTCAAAATCCTCCTCCTAGACATCAATATAACAACAATCAACAACCTAGAGGAAACCAATGATGGAATAGGAATAGACCTCCTCCTGATAACATAGTTCCTAATACTCTTGCAATTTCGAATCTGGTCAATCAAGAAGACATACCTTGGTGCTTGCCTTACGATAAGTGTCATAGAGAATGGGAATATCTAGAAACCAAGTATATGAACAAAGTGAAGGTCCTAATGATCGTGAACGTATGAACCTTGTTGAATACATGGATCCTATCTATGCTTTCCATGGAGAAACCTACATTGTTATAAGTGAACAATTAGAGAAAATCAAGCAAAAGAGTAGAGATGCTGCTGAGATATCTGTTGAATTTTTATGTGAGATGATATAAGATAGATTAATTATTAAAATGATGAATGTGCCATATATAGAGAACATATGGTGGGGTGACCATCCATGAAAGGATGTGTCCCTTTGGAAAATAAATAACTATTTATTATTATTATTTATTATATATATTAGTAATATTATTTAATAATTAATAATTAATAATTAAATTAATAATTATTAATATAAGAGAATGTCTTCGTGATGCTTCCCAAACATCAACATTCCCTCTCAGCGAGGGAGACATTCTACATCATGCCAAGCTTGTCTCTGAAGTATACAAACTTCGCCCTAGACTCATGACAGTTGTCTATCAGTCCTGAGAGATGTCTCTCCCCCACCTAAACCGAGGTGAAAATCCCTTTGCGGTTCTTCCTTTGAGCCAACTCACTCTCTCTGAGATTAATCTCACCTTGGGTCTACATGAGATAACATCTAACATCTCAAGTCTTTATCATTCCTAGTCAAATCAACATTACTAAGGACACATACCACACTGGGGCCATTCACCACAGGTACACCCCTGTGAGTGAATTTCAACTCGATGCTATCTCACATGTGGAAAGAACCTCAAGTCCATATCACTCCTTGTCATGATCAAGGAAGGAGTACACCTAGGCCCATTTACCACAAGTACACCCTTATGATAAATGTATTATATCTCCCTTGGTTTGCAACCTAATATAGGAGAAGGTATGCCCGATGCTTACTAGGGACATTCATGATAGGTACACCCCTATGGGTGAATGTCTGCTTCATGTTTCCACACACTGGAGGAACACTAGAACCTCAAGTATTCTTTCCTTTGAATACTACACCTGGTCCATTCACCACAAGTACACCCCTATGAGTGAATGTCTGCCCAACGTTGCCTCCTAGAGAACCATCAACACCTCAAGTCTTATTTCCTTCAAAGACTACGCCAGGGCCATTATCCGCTGGTCAAATCACCATGAACAATCCCGAGAGAATGTCTTCCTGATGTTGAAAGATCAACACTCCCTCTTAGCTAGGGAGGTATTCACCTTGACTTCCATTGCTGAAAATTTCTCCATCCCAAGATTGAATGAACTTGCTATGTTAATGTATCCATCCAATTTATGTTCTATTCTAGAACCATTTGGAAAGCATCCTAACCGAATTAAAAAAGAAACTAGTCCTTGGGTTACCAATCAACCAAGTTGTCACTTGGGAATACAATGGAGAAAACCGGTGCCAATTACCATCCCCACATGTTGTCACATGTTATTGAATGGTAAACCACCTGGCCGATGTTATAAGGCACTTAGTCAACCTACTTAACCAAGTAGCCCTTGGAAATATGGTCATGTAACCACTGAATAGGGGAGCTCTCTAGGCCTTGATGCTACTTGGGCCATTCTCCCTAGCCACATTACATGGCCCCTGGTCAATACTCTTGACCTACCAATAAATTTAACCTAGGGAAAAATACTACCCCTTGATGCTACAACATTAACACTCCCTCTCACCGAGGGAGGCATTCTCAAACACTCAAAGCCTATCCCTGAAGTATAAAAAAATTTCCCTGGGAAAAGGCTTAGTGAGAATGCCAACAACCTGCTCGTTTGTAGAAATGTACATGAGCTTCACTGCTCCCTTCTATACCATGTCACAGATGTAGTGGTACTTGATCTCGATGTGCTTTGACTTGTCATGAAAAATTGGATTTTCTAAAAGCTTCACACAAATTTGATTGTCATAGTGTATCACTGTTGGTTCTTGCCCCTGATCAAACAATATTGCAAGCAACCTCTGAAGCCACATTGCTTCACAACTCACTAAACTGGCTGCAATATACTCATCTTTTGCAGTGTTGAGTGTGACAAATGTCTACTTCCTACTTATCCAAGAGACCATGGCAGAACCCAAACTGAAGTAACAACCTGATGTACTCTTTTTGTCATCCGCACTCCCTACCCAATCAGAGTATGTATATCCTTGCAACTTTACATCATTGTTTGAAACATATTTCAAACCATAACTAACTGTGCCACATAGATATCTTAATACATGCTTTGCTGCAATCTAATGTTCATATCTTGGTTCAACCTGGAACTGGCTTAGAGTGTTTATTGCAATTAGCAAATATCCAACCCGGTCTTAAGAAATATACATCAATGCTTCGATCAACTATGAGTACATAGAAGGATCCACCAAATCCGACTCAGAATATCTTAGTTTCTTCACGTTCGTCACCATGGGAGTGGTCATGGACTTGTAGTCCATCATCCCAAATCTCCGGAGGATCATGATAACATACTTCCCTTGACCAAGGAGGATCTCACCTGGCTTCTATCATACTTCTAATCCCAAATAGTAGTGCATTAAACCAAGATCCTTCATTTCGAACTCAGAGGTCAATTCCCTTTTGCAATGATCAATGAGATTCTTTGCCCTTGTCAGAAACAAGTCATCAACATATAACAACAATATCAGAGGCTCACTTTTAATAACCTTGAAGTACAAATTTTGAATCAACATCATTTTTGGAGAAACCAAGACTCATTAGATATCCATCAATCCGTGAATACCAAGCTCGAGGTGCCTGCTTGAGTCCATACAAATACTTCTTCAATATGAAAACATGGGACTCCTTCCCATGTATTTCAAAGCCCCAAGGTTGTTCTAAGTACACTTCTTCCTCAATAACACCATTGAGCAATGTAGTCTTTACATCCATCTGGTGTAATCTCCAATCCATGACTGTTGCAGTGGAAATAATGGTCCTAATGGAAGTGTACCTGGCGACTGGAGAAAATGTAAACTCGTAGTCCACTCCCTCTTTCTGGGAGAACCTTCTTGCCACAAACTTCTCTTTATACTTTTCGATGCTTTAGCCTGCTGCATGCTTGATCTTGTAGATCCACTTGGAAGTCATCATTGACTTCCCTTTAAGTCTACGAGCACTGTATACTCCATTGGTGGCTAACACTCTTGGAAATAACTAATTCTCTCTCAACACGATAATCATGCTTCCTTACTGACCTCTCTTGACAACCTTTACACTTTCTAAAGCACACAACATCATGGTAACCACCATATCAACACATTGACACAAGCTTCAGTGATCTCGACTACAGAGGGTTTGTCACTTCTTCTTATGTCCATCTCGATCACTTCCACACCAAATACTTACGTTGATATAGAAGATCAACAACACCCATGCCATGGATTAGCTCTTACACTTAAATTCAAATAGTAGTGTAGTATTTTCTTCCATTGGTCTCCATATGGAAACCTTCTTCACCCACAAGCATTTCTACAACCATGAAACTTGTACAATTTGATCCTAGAATTTTCAGTGTTGGGAGAGAAATATTTAATTTTGTCTATCAAAAATAGACCCAACCAATGAATCTCCCAAATATATCGGTGAGATCAAGAATCTCTTAGCCTCACAAGAGATATTTCACATAATGTTTTCTACATCAACATTTCCACATAGGGACTTCCACTAAAACCTTACACAACAAATAGATCCACCGAACAATCCAAGGAGACAATTCACATTCTATCGATGCAATGACAAACATGTCTCTAGGAAAAAGAAGGTATAAATCAACACATCCATGAGACCGTTCTCCATAGTGGTTGCTCCATGAACCCACAATCAAAGAGTGTCATGTAGAGATTGACCTTTACACAACTATATGCAGTGACCCTGCAAAATGATGCGTCTTCGACTATGACCAACACACATCCAACATGTACTCGATGTCATACAACTAACTCTAAATCTCCCATGGCACTCAAACTCCATAATATCAGGACCGAAAGACACAGCCTATTCTTTTCTTGGTGACGGCTTCTTCACGTGCAGGTTTATGACAGGGAGTTCTCTTTGATGGCAGACGGTTGTGAAAGGGATTAACTCGCTTCCCCATGACTTCAGAAGAGTTGACACTTTCCAGAGCACATAAACTGTTGAGAACGTTATTTCCTTCTTACAATCTGCACAGGAGGGCCATGATAGGGAGCGATTCACCACACTCGCACCACTCCTTCATTGGGCGGCTCGTTTAATTGAACAACAAATGGACTCTTCTGGTAGCGGGCAACAATCACTCATTCTTCTTTCAGCATCTAGTTCGAATGCCTTCACCACAGCTTCAGACAAATACTTGCATTCCAACAATTGCGCTATATGTGTATCCAAATCAACGTAGGAAGGAATATCTGATCCCGACGGATCCAACACCAACCGATCTCTCTGTTAACAAATCTAAACATAGAATAGTAATTCTATCCCTAAGTGGATTGAAATTAACCCCTCCCTGCAGCTTATCTGCATGTACTCAAACCATTTTATCAACATCTTCATTACACAGGTTCTAAACCTCCTCAAATGACTCTACTCTTTCCATCTCGTTGGTTTATTCAATCGACTGCTTCTGGGCTTGAGACAACAATGAAGATGGTGGACAAAAAGTAACTCACACTACTGCATATTTAGCAACAATCCACATTCAACAAATCTACTCTCACCTAATTCTCATAGGTTTTTATTTCCCTTCCTAATTTGATACTATGTTGAGTTTTTATATGAGATGATATAAGTTATTGTATCTTTTACAATAAATAACTATTTATTATTATTATTATTTATTAAATATATTAGTAATATTATTTAATAATTAATAATTATATTATTAATTATTAATCTAAGAGAATGTCTTCTTGATATTGCTCAAATTTCAATAATATCAAGATTGGATTTGTTGAAGACTATGGATGAAGAAGCTTAGGAAAGAGAAATACTTGCAATATTTTAGAAGAAACAAAGCACTTAAAACTTCTCAAACTCCTCCTAGAAAGTGGACTAGATACCCTTTTCCTTTGGATACCAACCCTACTTCTCCATCAACATCACATACAAATAATGATATACATTTGAATGTTGATGTAACAAATGTTTTGACAAAGATCAATGTTCCTATACCTCTCATGTTGATGTAACAAATGTTTTGACAAAGATCAATGTTTATGATGCATTGGACCACATGAGCCCCTCCTCAGATGATGGATTGCAGATGACCACTTGTTTTGTTGACATTTGGATCCTTTGGAGGATATTGATGGGCTACAAGCACACTTCTATGGAGGTCATCCCCACCATTTGATTGAGGTTTAGGGATTCTATATGCTTGTGGATTCTATACTACTACTTGGATGATCATTGCTAGGGTTTTTATGGATGAAATATTTATTGAGTAAGTGGTGTTTTTGATCTCGTGATTATGTTTATGAATGCATTCAAGTGTAATGTTTTTTCTCTAGTGTTGGTTAAGCATTCTCTGATTATTATTGAACAAACCCTTCTTATCAAAAATATTGGAAGGTTTCTAGTGAAGAACCTTCCCTTGATTTATCCCTTAACATTTTAGGAGGATCTCCTAGGGTTAGTAGTGAACAACCTCTAGGTATCACCCTAAAAATCCACTCATTTCTCCCTAAAGGGATCTTTTTTTGTGTGACTGGCATAATCAACAACTAGTCGGGAACATACTCATGTGACACAAGGTCGTGTTATCCAGCTACTACCAATATAACCTCCAAGTGTTCCCACGATGCCCCATATTCCACACACAAGATAAGTTGAGCTTTCAAACCGGTGACTTCACATAACATAGTTCCTTAACAATACGCTCCATCATTGACTACCCTACACCTTAGGGGATCCCCAAAGGGATCTTTAATTGACCCCATATGCCCAAAAATATAATAGGAATTGGTCACTCTCCCAATAGTCAATCAATATTTTCTGAATTATACTCTCTTTTCTTCATTTTTAGTGTTTGGGGATCCTTTTGAACCTTGAATTGACTTGGAAAACCTTATAAATTGACCTGTATATCCTCATTACTTTAAATCTATAAATTTCCTTATCTTACCACCTCATTAATACCTTGTCTATCTTATTTTATTAGTGATAGTTTGAGTAGTCATCCCAAGGGGCCCTAGACTTGATTGTTTCTTGCCTAGGGATTCTTGGACACTACGTACCGGGGAAGCCTCTCTTGTGTTGGATTCTACTCATTCACTAAAAAGAGAGAATTTGTTGCCTAGGTGATAGTGGTAACATCTTCCATGTTTCACTAGTCTTCGTGCCTTGTGAAGGCTTTGCAATTGGTACTAGATTGTGTGGTAACATACTCTAAAACAAAGACATAAGTTTGAATTTTGAGTTTAAGATTGACTAGATGATAAATGACTAGTGTCTACTAATTGTTTTTGGTATATGGGGTCAAATAAGGACACTGTTGAGAAAGTGTAAGTGAGACTAAGGTGATAGTTAGGGTTTTCCACTACAAAACCTTAGCAAATCCACCTAGTGCCTTACAATCTTCAAGATAGTTCAAGAGGAAGATATTCCAAGAGCTTTGAAGAACGGTCTTGTTCAGGAAAATAGAAATAGAGTGCACCACCACCACTAGAAAAGCACAACTACACTTACAATCATCCATAAAGATTTAAAAAGACCACTTACTCAAGAAATCAATTCACCAAGCTGATATTTTGTTATTAAAACGAGAATTTAAGTATAGTAAGAATCAAAACTAACTTTTAAGTGTACTTATAATTATAATAATTAAAGATTAAAATTGAATTGTAATAATGTTTTGTTTGAGATTTTAAAATATTAAAAAGTAGTAATCAAATATATATAAAGAATATATAATATTATAAATATGTAATATATAATATTATAAATATTATAAATATGTATAAGTTTATTTTCACATTCTTTTCAAGATTTATTAAAATGTATAATTATACAAAATTTTAAAATACTCCTAAAAGTAGAAGTAGAAGTACTTGAATGTAGTTGTCTAATGTGTAAGGCAAGGTATGCATAGTAATATCCACATGTGTATGTCGACCAAAACCCACCTCCACTTTTTCCTTAAGGGTTATTAAAAATTTAACTTAATTTAAATGAAAAAAGTTAAATGCTAAAAAAATTTCAATATCATTATTGAAATCCATGTGCAAATCTTATAAAACACAAGGGGTTGAAAATGCAATTTGTGACTTATTACTAATGTGATGTTGAAATTCATAACCATTCATAATAATTTTTTTTTTTTTTTATACAATTATAAAAAAACAACATTTAATATTTATATTATAAAAAAATACATTTAGTATTTACCTTTAATATATAAAGTAACAATTACAATTTTATCAAACTATAATTATAAATTCTTTAATGTATAAAGTAACAATTACAATTTTATCAAATTATAATTATAAATTTTTTTAAAATAACTATGAAAATTCATAATCAAAAAATTATTTATACAATTATAAAAAAACATTTAATATTTATATTATAAAAAAACAACATTTAATATAAAAAAATATTTAATATTTATATTATAAAAAACAACATTTAATATTTATATTATAAAAAAACAACATTTAATATAAAAAAACATTTAATATTTATATTTAATATATAAAATAACAATTATAATTTTATCAAACTATATTTATAATTTTTTTAAAAATAACTATGAAAGAAATTGACCATCACAACCAATATTTGTATCAGCAAAATGATCGACTTTTCAAAAGTAAATTGTTGAAGATAAACATTTTTCCCACACTCCTCAACCACTTATTCACATCTTTACAAAAATATGAATGTCTTATCAGTGAACTTTGATTCCATTGACATAAATAATTCTATACTCATATTTAATATTTTATTAAAAAAAATCCCATTCAAATCTCATCATTGACTAAGTCTCCAAACTATCTCCTCGAATAGTGCACTACCTCGCTAGCAACTATGTCTCTCCACATTTAAAAATGGATGAATGCCTTGGAATAAGGGTGACTAAGTCACCCAACTACCCCTTAGCTAGCAACTATGTTTATTTACATTTGAAAATTTATGATGTCTTGGAATCATGGTGTTGCAATGAGAAAAGTACTCTTATGTTAACTTAGCATATGCATGGATAATATAAGCTAAGTTATTGCAAGCTTAGAATTTCATGTGCACCTTGCTTAAACATTAAACCTTTGCATGGTTATTTGTGTATAATATATATCCCATATTCCCTTGCCAACGTTATTTTGTTGTAGTGTGTCATGCAGAAGACATTAAGTCTATTCATGTTTTTGAACGAACAACATGTTGTGTTGGACGTTGGAGAAAAGCATGTGGTTAGTTTACATTTATGTTAGCATTAAAATTTGATTTTTTTGGAAGAACGTTTATTTATTTATTTTTAATTTATAAATTAAAAATTAAAAATGTAAAAACATAAACGAGAATAAAGTAAATAATGAATATATTTAAAAATTTAAATGTAAAAATATTTATGTAATTTTTTTATAATTTTTAATATATGAAAAAAATATAAAATTAAAAACTATATATAAATATTTTCTTAATTTATTTTATTTTATATGTATTATATATGAAATATATTTTAGTTATAAAAGTGCTATTTTATGTTGAAAGTGATTTAATTTTATAATTGTTAGTGATTGTTTATCATTTTAACATGACATGTTGGTGTATATGTATTGATGTATTAATAGTGATTGTTTATCATTTTAGCATGACATGTTGGTGTATATGTATTGATGTATTAATAGATCTTTTGTAATGATCCTTGGCACACATGAGGATTGAAACATGTATGCAAAGTTGGGGTGTGTGTAGGTTGTTAAGGTGTGCATATGCAAGTTGGAACTTGACATGCACAACTATAATTCACTATGTCATGCTATAGGGGTTTCATGTGTGTTACCCCTTAAATTTCATGTCAAATATTGCATGCCATAATGTTAGAAGCACAATGATTAACTTGATTGGTGATGGTCAACATGGGGAATGAGTGTAACATTCTAACATGTGTGAGGTTGTATGTAAAATACCCATAAATACACTCAAATAATTGTATTTTATATAAAAAAAACTCAAAACAAAATTGACTATAATCTAATGTCTAAGCTAATGTCCTTGAACATTCTCAAATCTAAACTAATCTAAACTCATCTAATGTCCTTGTATAACAAACAAAGGTTTGAAACATTGATCTTTCTTATAAAGAATTCTAAACTAATCTAGCTCCAACCAGAGAAATCTCAAGATAATATGCCTCAGATTTTGAGCCCCCTTACTTACAACATATAATCACTTCTAGGGATTGTTTAGACCGAGAAAATTGCCACCATAGATATGAAAACTCTGACTAGCCATGGTGAAACTTAGTGCCTAATTGACTATTCAATCATTAGAGTCCCCATTGAACGTGAGCATAATCTCCCAAAGATATCCAATAGACCCCTTGGTTACAATATATCATCAACTTCCAGGAATTGTTCAAATTGAGCCAACGACAACCATAGATTTCAAACCTCGAACTAGTCTCGGGGAAAACGAGTGCATAATTGGCCATTCAATCCACATTCCTAGTGCATGAAAATACACAAAGTGATACAACACAGTAACAACGAGCACCAACTTTCAGGAGGTCTAACTGTTGATAGCCTACATAGCTATATTGGCCAAACTATTTAAAATTCCCAAAATTCAAAAGTGCACATGTAAAAAGGAAAGCTACATTTTACAATCACCAATTCAATACACAACAAAACACCATTAGTGCTATGTATCCATGGTGCACACAATTTCTCTTGGATGCCCACCTAATGCATCTATTCCACACCTAGTTGTAAGATGCCACACCTTAGCTTGTTAAGATACAGACCCTATGCCCCTCAAAAGGATTTGGGACAAATTTCTTGTTACAAAGACACCCGAGTGTTATTAAAGGGGCATCAAATGTTGTAACAAATGTTATTGGTGTCAACTCCTTGTTATGAGTTGTCAACCCTTTTTTAGTAGGGTACATACATTGTATACATCCACTCACATTAGGTGCATTCGTTGTATACTTAGGTGTAAGAAGACACACCCTACCTTGTCAGAGGCACTTGTGCCTATATTACAATGAGTTATTTATCCATGGTGCACTCCCTTGGTCATGGGATGGACACATATTGTATGTCTATCCCACACCCAAATGTAAGGGAACACATTGCAATGTGTCAAGCAATACACCCTGTGCCCTTTGTAAGGAATTTGGGTGCATTCCCTATGGCAATCCTCTTATTGTTGTTATAAGAGAATCAAACTGTTACTGGCATCAACTCCCTAGGGTGTCGTAGCATGCACGCTCGAGGTGCATGCATTAGGGGTGTCCATCCACATTGATGCCTTTGTTCCACACCCAAGAGCATGAAGACACACCCTTACTTGTCACATGTCACACCCTATTCTCCACATCCCTTGTTATTGTCCATGCCTTTGTTCACGGGGTCCATGCATTGCATGCATCCATTTCACATCATGTGCAAAGGATGCACCCTAGCATATCTAAGGACACACCCTATGCCCCCACCAATGTTATAGGAATATCAACCTTTGTAACAATTTTTACTAAGGTCAATTTCCTATGATGGAGTGTCATAAAACCTACTCTTAGGGTGCATGCATTGTGTACATCCATCAAGTACATTCATCTACAATAAAAGCATCTATACCACACCCAATAGCAACACATGTGATGCTCCACACCAAGTGTTGAAATGACATCATAATATGCACACATATAGAAGTTCCTAAGATTTCCTTACCCTCACGCACATTTTACCCTCACCCATGTATTGTGGCTACTTAACATGCTGAGGACATGCTCTATATATTCACACCCATACTCTACGACTATTTAGAATATTCAATACTTACTCATGGTTCTATGCACCTAAACCTACACACTATGCACACTATGCCTTTCTTTTTTTAGCTTGTTGAAGGTTCAAACGTAGATTGATACTCATTAAGAATCAAATTTTTATTTAGAATATTCAAGACTTACTCGTGGTTCTTTGCACATAAAACTAAACACTATGAAAACTGTGCCTTTCTTTTTGAGCATGTTAAGGACTCAAACATAAATCCACCCAATTTCAGTATTAAAAAAACTATTACACTACCATGAATGATCCACATTATGCCTTACTATGAAGTTGTTGGATTCGCTACACAAGGTCCATCTAATCTCATGTTGAGTTTTGCAATCAAAATGAAATACACTTTGTAGCTAGAATAACATACATTTTGTATGTTATTTTCATGGAAATGAAAATGTGTGGTCCATTTCTATTCTAGAAATATTTCTATGATATCCTACATTTTCCCATTAGTATAGCTACCATTCTAATAAGACACTTAGCTCGGCTACTTTCCACATGCAATTCGGTTAACATTCTGCTATTACAAATGAATTCAACCTTACTGCTTCCTCTATGTCATCTATGGACTTTTATCACTGCCATTTGATTTGGATATAATTATTTGTGTGAAGCTTGATTTGGATAGAGTTCTTTGATTGAAATTAGTTTTAGTTGAGCTCTAACTTAATTTCATTAAACAAATCCAACAATTCAGGGAAGTTATGTTTTTTCACTATAATAGTACACTCATGATATTTTAAGGGAGATATTTTAAGTAAAAGCACACTACAGACACTCTTAAGTAAAGTATATCTCCAACAATAAGTTCCATTTAAATATATTCAAGCTAACTTATCTCTACTCATATACTACTCAAGTACCACTTAACTTTTTCATGTTTAGATAGTTTTGCCTACACTATAGGCAAAGTGTCATGCTATGGTAAAACTTACTTGACATAAAAACTGTTAAAGGGATATTGTTTGGATTGGATTAAAGATAAGTTCATTCTTGGGACATATTTCTCTTTAGCATATACATATGGTT
The DNA here is from genome assembly GCA_010110895.2 of Picea sitchensis. Taxonomy (NCBI): domain Eukaryota; kingdom Viridiplantae; phylum Streptophyta; class Pinopsida; order Pinales; family Pinaceae; genus Picea; species Picea sitchensis. Next base: position 78,484 of record SNQJ01S0012912.1, on the reverse strand, counting down.
AAATATCAAAGAAACAATAGGTGAAACAAAATGCACACTACATGGCCTCACAATCTCACATATATAAAGAAAAACTTCCTATAATCTAATCTTGTCTAATCCAATCTTATTTACTTAAAATGCATTCCTAACTAATTTCAACATATCCATGTGTGCATGCCTATTGCATGCACTAGATTGACTCAACTAGTTTAAATGTAACTTTTATATTTGGCAAAAAGATGTGACAAGAGACTGCTATGTGATTATATGGCACCACTAAGAGAGGTTCATGTGTTATGGACATGGTAAAGGGTATGAAAAATGAGCATTAAACATTAAATGACATACAAAATAAATAGTAAACATTTGACAAAATGAGCATTAGTCTAACACCTCCCTTTTATTGGGCATTTGTTTTCTTTGAAACTAAGTCCAAGTGTTTCTTGTACCTTTGAAATTTTTCCTTGTTAAAATACTTCAATGAAAATACATATTTGCTAGTGGGTCTTGATACCTATAAGAGGTCAATTCAATCCTCTCATTCTATGTTGCAAAAGATCAATTTGATCTCCTTGCTATGTACCTTTCAGATGTAATTGTTATCATAATGAAACTTGAATCTAACACATTCCTTCTTACTTAATGGCCATATTTTATGAAGAAAAAGTAAACATATAAAAGAGAATGAATCATTATTTTTCTAATTTTATTTATCCCATATTATATAGATGGGAATCCCTTTCAGTTATAAGAGTGTCATTTTGGTTCTTGAAAGTGGTTAGGTTTTGTAATTGTCAATCATTGTTTGTCTTTGTAATGAACTTAAGTGTGCACGGGACACTAAAGTATACACATGGAGTTGGGGTGTGCATGCATAGGCTGGGACTTTGCACATGCAACTAGAATTCAATATGTTGTGCTATAGAGGTTTGGTGAGTGTTACCCCCCAAACCCCGTAACAAATATTGTACACCACAAAGTTTAAATTGATTAGTGAAGGCCAACTTGGAGAGTCAACACTTTCTAATATGTGTGAGTTTGATTTTGTAAGATACCCATAACTACTCTTGAATAATTGAATTTTATATGAGAACTCAAAACCAAATTGACTATAATACAATGTCCTATAACATATTAGCATATAGTAATCAGATGTGCCATGTCGATAAATATATGGTGCCTCTATATAGTCGATGAAGGCTTGAAACACTCAACTTTCATACACATAATGCCAAGCTAATCCAATGTGAACCCAAAGAATGATTGGGATAACTTCCAATAATATTTTGAATCTCCTCACTGAAAATGCATCATACACTTCCAGAAATCATTCAAATCGAGCCAATCACTACCATAGATCTCAAAACCTAGACTAGCCTTAGTGAAAGTTAGTGCCTAATTGACCATTCAATCATTAGAGTCCACATAAAATGCAAGAATAATATCTCGGTGACATTAAAAGGACCCCTTAGTTATAATGTATCATCAACTTCTACGAATAGTTCAAATTGAGCCAATGACAACCATAGATTTCAAACCCCTAACTAGTTTTAGTGAAAGTGAGTGCATAATGGGCCATTCAATCCACATTTCCATTGCATGAGAAACCCTAAAGTGGTACAATGATATAACAATGGGCACTGACTTTCATGAGGTCTAATAGTTGATAGCTTACATGTTGGATTGCCCAAACTATTTAAAATTCCCAAAAATGAAAAGTGCACACCTACAAAGGCAAGTACTTTTACATTCACCTAGTACATACACAACAAAATGCCATTAGATTTGTGTAGCCATGGCATGCACAATTCCTCTTGGATGCATGCATCAAGGGCATCTAGTGCATTTGTTCCACACCCAATTGCAAGACAACACCTTAACTTGTTGAGGCACACACTCTATGCCCCTCAAAAAGAGTTTGGGTGCATTTCTTGTTATAAAGACACACCAATTTTATTAAAGTGACGCTGATCATTGTACAAATGTTATTGGTGTCAACTCCTTGTTATGAGGTGTCCCTTACACATAAGATGCATATACCAAGTACATCCATTTAATGATTAGGTGCATTTTCCATATACTTAGATGTAAGAAGACACACCCTAACCTATAGGGGAACACATATGCCCATGTTAGAATGAGTTATGCGACTATAATGTGCACCCTTGCTCATGCTAGTACACACATCATGTGTGTCCATCCCACACCGGAGTGCAAGAGAACACATTGCATTGTGTCAAGGAACACACCTTATGCCCCTTTAAGAATTTTGGATCAATTCCCTATGAAGATGCCCCAATTATTATTATAAGAGCATCAAATTATTACTAGTATTGACTCCCTACTATTACAAGGATGTCATAAGACCTATTACTATTATTTTTGGGTCAATTCCCTATGGGGATGCCCCAATTGTTGTTATAAGAGCATCAAATTTTACTAATATTGACTCCCTACTATTACAAGGATGTCATAAGACCTATTACTAGTATTTGACATGTCTAGATCACATGCTCTATGCTTTTCACACCCATACACTAGAGCTATGAACTATTTTAGTATACTCAAGACCTTGGTTGTCCGCACATATACCTAGCAATCATAGATATATGATATAACCGAGACTTGCATTCATATTCCATATCTTCAAACACCCACATCCTTACCAAAACTGACATCTAAGTTTATCCTTTTTAAAATACTGTGCGAATGAGATGGATCGGATCACAGCGAAGATGAAAACGCTCAATCCTAGGTCAGCCTCACCAGCTAAACAAGGCAGGTCGGCAGCTTGAATTCTCGTATATAAAAATCAAATTTTATTACAGTCTTTTGTTTAATTATCAATAATTGCGAACCCCAAAGCCTGAAAAGTTGTGATGGCTGTGCCGTTACTCAACCGTCAACTTTACTCTCACGTCCCAATGGTGTAGACAAAATCAAATCCTTTCATATTCCCCAGCCTGTAAACTTCTCCGATAAACTCATATATGCATATATGAATTATCTTCCAAGTTCTTTATATACCATCGCTATCTTCATTCCTCTTCTCATTCTGCACTGATTTATGTACTTGATGCAATCTATACATCCATGATATAGACTGGAATATAAATGGAAAACAACAACATGGAAAATCGCTTCTCTTGGAGGCTTCTGACTGCTGTACTTCTGCTCTGTGTTCTGCTTATTTTGTCTCGTGGGCAGGTCTCATATGGGCTGCAATGCGATCCCAATGCTGAGGAATGCGATCTCGTTCAAGCCGAGGCCACAGTGGATTCAGTTTATACCTTTCCTGAGCATAGCGAGGAGGGGGAGGGGGAGGTTAGCAGCAGGAGGAGAACTATGTCTAATGAAACGCAGCCAGTGCCATATATCAGTTATGCTGCTTTAAGTGCAAACAACGTTCCATGTCCTATAAGTGGGCAGTCTTATTACCACTGCAATTATTCAGATTCTGCGGTTAATCCTTATACAAGATCTTGTACTGCCATAGCCCGTTGTGAAAGAGATGTGAACTGAGCTTGCTTCGAGGAGTTGATTCTTCAGTGAAGTTTTTTCAAATAGGCAATAATGTTATGTGATCGAATGATAACTTGGATTTTATTTGTAATGCATGATGAAGTCTTCTGTATTACTGTGAAGTTCGAATTTTATTGACTCAGTCATGTATATGCTGGTACATGTGTACTGGTGTGCAGTGCGTATATCATTCTCCTGATATTTAGTATGTTCCCTCGTAGTAGAAGACTTTTGTCTTTGTGTTTGTTAAGAGCTCAAAGCTAAAGAGACAGCCAAATTCACATTCAGCTTGTTGAGGATTTAAACATAAATTTATGTTTATTAGGTATTTACATTTTTGTTGTGGCTTGAGTTTATAATAGCCTTAATATAAATCCATGTTTACTGGGTATTTATACTTGTTGGCTATTTATTTAGCATTATTTTTTTAATTATATTTTGAGTTTATTGAGTAGTGATCTATTTTTTCCTAAATTTATTAAATATTAGTATTCATACTCTTTATATTTATTAAAAAGATAAATATAAATTCATACTTATTACAAATGCACATTTCCATTGTGACTCTCCTGGTTAAAAAATAAAACCCAAATGTTATACTTTTGTTGAAAGATCAAACATAGATTGATACTTATTGAGCACCCAGTCTCATCATCAAAAAATTAATCTCTGATCCACAAATATTATACTTCTCTGACTGTTAAATACTTTTTGAGTTTGTTGAAAGATCAAACATAGATTGATACTTATTGAACACCCAGTCTCATCATCAAAAAATTAATCTCTGATCTACGCTCTGCCTTACTGTGAATTTATTGTACTTGGTGCTCGAAGTCCATCAAATCTACTTTGCTGGTTTTATAATCAGAATGAGATCCATTTTGTAGCTAGAAAACAATATAGTAATTGTGGTATGTTATTTTCATGCAGATGTAATGAGTGGCCCATTTCTAATGGATGCTTCATTTCTTCATTAGTAAAACTCCACTCCAATAAGGCACTTAGCTAGGCTACTTCCCACATGCAATTTGGTTGACATTTTGTTGTAAATAAAGTCAACCTTACGGCTTCCTTTACCATTATTGGACTTTTTTCAATGCCCTTTGATTGGGATAGAATCCTTTGTGTGGAGTTAGTTTGTGTTGATCCCTAACTTAATGCCATTAAAAAGTTCTGACATAGTTCAAAGAGGCTCTTATGTTTAAGTTCTTTCACTGTAATAGTTGACAGTCGTTCAAGGGAGATATTTTCAGTAAGAGCACACTTTGTAGAGACTGTTAGGTAAAGTACATATCCAGCATAAGTTCCAGTTGACACTCAGGATATTTTTCAAGGGAGATATTTTCAGTAAGATCACACTTTGTAGAGACTGTTAGGTAAAGTATATATCCAGCAATAAGTTGCAGTTGACACTCGGGATATTTTAAGGGAGATATTTTCAGTAAGAGCACACTTTTTAGAGACTGTTAGGAAAAGTATATCTCCATTAATAGGTTTCTGTTGACACTAACGATATTTTAAGGGAGATTTTCAGTAAGATCACACTTTGCAGAAACTGTTAGGTAAAGTATATCTCCAGCAATAAGTTCCATTTACAGATGTTCAGGCAAAATTGTCTCTGCTCACAGACTGCTCCAGTAACACTGAACTTTTGCCAAACGTGTCATGTTTAGATAATTCTGGCTCCGTAAATCAAGTGTCGTGTTAAGAAGTTTTACTTGACATGAAGTTTTACTGTCACTTTAATAGTTGATACTCGGGATATTTTAAGGGAGATATTTTCAATAAGAGCACACTATGTAGAGACTGTTAGGTAAAGTATATATCCAACAATAAGTTACAGTTGATACTCAACAGGAAAATGCACCACATACACACAACCCATTTTTGCAATCACACAGACCACAATTTTAGCAAAAACACAGTCCAACAATGGTTTTCCTCCGGCGCAACATGGCTGGTGCTATTTTCAACACCCAACTCTGCTCTTTCTCTAAAAAAAAAAAATCATGTAAAATTGTTTCTCCCTTCCTGCTCGAATTTCCTTTTTCTCTTTTGCTTTCTTGACTCTCACTCTTCCCCAAAAGGATTGCTTGACTCTCGTATATTCCCCATGTTTGCTTGTACTCAGCCCATGCTCTCAATAACTCTATGAGGTGATCTCAAACACCAACTCTCTTACATGAATTCAATGATTGAGTGTTTAATAAGTCAAAGGGAGGATCAGATGGTAATGATACATTAACTTAGGAAATGACATGGGTTTCCCTTGGACCCCTCTCTTTTGGAATCATAGCCGGCCATTGTTAATGTCTCTCTCATATTGGCCTAAGACATACTGGCTCACTAACCTAAATCATAGTTGCACAATTACATTATGATTTACTAGAATTAAAATTGAGGATTAAATACAAAAGCTAAGTTCTTTATGAAAGACATTGTTTTTTAGCATTTATATATTGTTATTGTAAAATATCAAAATAACAATAGGTAAATTTTGCTTGACACATCGAACATAGAGTGTTAGGGAAGTTCCTTCTTAGGAAAAATTGTTCTTTAGCATATACATATTTATTATTAAATAGGTAAGCAATATTAGATGAAACAAAAGACACACCCATAACCTCACAATACTATTGATTTTTCAATGAGCAAGGCTAAGCATGAAGTTCATTCCAGTTTAGCATTTAACTTAACCATAACCAATAATGTTGCAACAACCAAGATCACAAGAAGAAACACCATGCACAAGAACACAAGAAGTATTATGGGAAACTCTTCTCAACAAGGGAAGAAAACTCATCCAAATCCTTTGCTATATTCTTCAAGAGAGATACCTTCACCACCAATAAAACCTAGCACACAAGAGGGTGCTCAAACCCTAGAAGACTAGCGCCCAAGAGAGGTGCACACTTTTCCCAAGAAGGTGTACTTGCTGAAATTTC
>SNQJ01S0012912.1:44703-62720 GCA_010110895.2 Picea sitchensis | reverse complement strand
CCTAGTCAGAGGATAGGGGGTCTCATCACGAGCCAGCCTATTAGGTCCATGGGAATCTAGTGGTATGACACTACTAGTAGTCGGTTACCACGCTAGGGTAGTGGATCTTGGTGGTATAGCCAAGAGAAAGTGGGTCTCATCACGATCCAACCTTCTCATTTCCGTGAAAATGCTTGTGGGTAACATTGCCACCATTGGTCACCACACCAGGGCAATGTCCCCTGATTAGCTTCTTGAAAGAAAATAAAAATAAAGAATAAAGATAAAAGGCATGAATGGGCTTGGAAACACTTTCATCCATGACAGGTGAAACTCACCCTCTATAGAGGCACCCACGTGTAAGCCATGCATTTCCTTGCTATAATTGCACCCCTTGTCCAGACATCCCTTACCACCTCATACACTCACATGGATTGGATTTTATTTCTCCCGGAAACACCCCACATCCAGTGAGTATTTGCCCAATAGGACGCCTTGTCACTTCCTCCAAACTTGGCTTGCAGATTTGTATAATGTCTTTGAGCACTTGACTGAGTAAAAGGGGTTTTATGCACATGTTTAATAAAATTGATGATTAGATCTGATTGAAATTGCTATGATCCTTGTGACTTATGAGCCCATGGAGGGCGTATCTGTTGATGTGCAGGACCATACCCGAATGACATGTACCATTATGGACAGGTACACATGGGGAGATGATTAGTTCGGATCTCCATGGGGCTGAAATCCCATCATATGGATGTTGAGACCCCAGCAAGGGGCAGAGACAGGTCAGAGGGTTTTCACTGGGGAAGAGGAGGACGTTCCACCAGAGGCATCTTAGAAAACCTGTACTGAGGGGGGTTGTGCCCTTTCCACCAGGACATTGGCCTTGGAAGGCCCATGACGTCACCCAAGACACTCATGATGTCATCTAGTGCTTGTGGAGGTTTTGGGAGGCAGTTGTGGCATTTGTGGCACGTGTGGCAGCTTATGTAGGCCCAAGGAGGCCTAACATTTTTCTCCAAGAGGCCAACGTTGCCCTAAAAAGGGATAACATCACCCTAAAATGGCATGACATCCTCATTTATGCTTGATTTAGTGTTTTAACATGACATTTAATGTAAAACAATATTATTATATATTTTTGGCCATGTCGGGCTTTTGTGACTTAAAATTTAATTAAGGTCATTGGTATGGTATAAGTAAGAGAGCTAAAAATCTCTTTTATTCATCATATTTAACACTCACTTGTGTAAGGTCTGAAATTTGCACCCTCTTTTAGGCTTTTGGCTGAAATTACTAGTGCGCACTTGTTGAAGGAGGCTTATTTTGGCTATTTTTGGAATTTTCTTAGTGGAAGGTTTACAACTAGGTTTTGGCATTGATGATACTTGGTGAATGTGAGTGAATTTTTGCAATCCTTCCTTTACTTGAATGGTTATGGTATTTTTACTTGCATTTTGTTAATGAAATTGTTGGAATACACCCTAGGAAATAAGCACATGTTGGTGTCTTTATTTTAAGTCCCTACTAGGTTATGGCAAGGAGCCATTTTATTTGTTGAAGATATTTCTAGGGCCTTACCATTGCAACAACCTACCATTTACTCTTCACGCTAGCCGATTTTATCTTGCCATTGAGCTAAAGAAGGAGGAAAACACACTAAGGCCTAGGGTTACTACACCTTAGTGAGCCGTTTTCCCTTAGGGTTGATGGTTGAAGCCTTGTCTTAACAACACTTCATCCATCATATTCCTCTTGTCTTTGGCCCTGCTATTATCATTTTGTCCCTTCAACTCTTGCAACTAGTTTGACTCCATTTTCCCTATGAATCCACTGATATAAGACCTTTATGTTTGAGTGCTTTGATCACAAACTTCAAACATCCAATACCTTTGAACAACTACTAACACCTTCTAACCCTAGCTTAGACTAACCTACTAACCCTATTGTTGTTATCATTCGCTTGTGTTATAGTCATATCCATGCAGCATTTAATACTTCTTTAAAGCAATTGAACGATTGGATAATGCATAATAGTCTTTGCTTCTAATGAATGTTGATATTGTGACATTGATGATAAATCATTATTGTTCATTGTGAAGCTTCTTTAGCATTTATTATGAAGTGATGTATTGTGATTATTGCTCTTTTACATCATTGATTGATTCGTCAATAATATTAGTCAATTGCTTTATTTGAGAAAGTCCAATTATATGAATTACTAACCAACAAGTGATCTTGTGAATATATAGTTTCTCGTCGCTTTGGTCCGGGCATGTACACTTCTGGTTATTGTTATCTTTATTGGTTATTTAGTCAGAATTTCTGATCGGTGATGACTTGTGAGAGGGGAACTTTTACTTAGCTTTAAACCTTTGCCTTCTCAAAACCCCAATTCACCAGGGACATCTCCCCTAGGCCTACCACCCTAAATAGAAAGAGATACCCTATTGAGGTGACAGTGATAGAGTAGTCTCCTGTCGTGTCAGTTTGTATTCTCTACCTTTCCTTTATCCTTCAAACTACAAACTGTGCGATAAAATTTTGACGTCGTTGTCGGGGAACACTGAGTCGATTCTCCTAAAGATGACACTTTTCAGTAAGCCTTTCCTCAAGAGTCCTTATCTTACAAAGATTACCTGGCGACTCCACTAAGGGTGATTCCCTTATCTTTTTGGTAATTTCAAGAAAATTATCTGGTGACTCCACAATCCACAAGGAGGTACAATAACCCTCCTCAATCTTTCAAAATAAAACCTCCCCAAAACTCTCCTATACTAAAATCACTTTTCAGAAGAAGTATTCCTTTAAACACAATGTCTAGCTTGGGAACTCAGACCAACATCCCAAACCAAGCCAATAACCAAAGAAAATCGTCATCTAGGATTTTCAAACCACTAGACATGTCAGCTATACCAGGTTACCCTAGTAAGATGCCACCCAAGTATGAAAAGTGGCTGCCTAAGTTCACCGAAACTGATGCAATCAGTGTTGAAGAGAATATGAGCAACTTTTGGGAGTTCCTCCAACTTCACCCCGTTAGTGATGATGCTGAAGATTTAGTCATGAAATTGTTCTCTACTATCCTCCTTGATGCTTCAAGACATTGGTACCATAGTCTTCCTAATGGCAGTATTAAAACCATGGACAAATTGGAAGAGGCCTTTCTCAAAAGATGGAGTATCAAAGAAGACCCCAACATCCTGCTAACTAGGTTGAATACCCTCTGGAAACATGATAATGAGAGCATTAGAGAATTCCACACTAGGTTTGAGACCCTATTGCAGAAGATCCCTATGAGCCATCATCTGACCAATAATTTCCTTGTTTACATCTACACCAAAGCTTTTACTAGTCAACTAGGTTATCTCCTCAAGGATAAAAACCCCCAAACAATCCAAGAAGCTCAAGAGTTAGCCATGAAGATTGAGGACAACCTCCATTCATCCAAAATTGAGCCTTTCTCAAACCAAAGGGTTAAAATGGACACTAAACCCAAGATAGTCCACAATGCAGAGCCTTCCTCAGATATTTGTGCCAGCTTGGCAAAGTTACAAATGACCATGGATGGCATGATGAAAACCAAGAACTAACGATGAATAGGATTGTCAACCTGGAAAGAGCCCAGAGCCAAGCACCAAGGGTCCCATACAAAGGCCAATTCCAAAAAGGGAACCAAGTTTATAGACCGAAGAATGATCAAGAGGTTCCAAATACTTTAGCTTCTACAAACGTTGTGGATGAAAATACTTGGTGTTTTCAATGTAGTGAAGCACACTGGGAACATGAATGTCCCTACAACAATGGAGGCCATGACCAAGTAAACAATGTGGGACATGTTATAGAAGGCCCCCGGATTTTCCTAAATATCACTCCGAGGAACATCGAGAGGGCATAAAAGAAGCAACCAGGAAGGCTAGGATGGAAGTAATAAATAAATTAGACCAGGAATCAAAAGAGAAGTTGAAGAAACACAAATTTCAAGTGTATAGACAAAAGAAGCTAAGTCAACCTATCTCTACCAATCCCGCAGTAACTCAAACAAAGCCTCCTCCTTTGGACATTATCCTTCCTAAAACATCCAAAACCAAAAGAGTGGACTTAAACTTTGACTTCGAAGGGGAATTATCCAAGATGCACATGACTATCCCTCTAAGAGAAGTCATTAAGTTACCATCTGTTAAAGAAATATTTGGCAATTTCTTCAAGGGATCAGATGGACCAATGGACCCCCCTATCATGTTACAAGCTGATCACTTTAGGGTCCAGTATGATGAACACCCACCTTTCTTCATGACCTTGTTAATGAATAACAAGAGCCTCAACAATTTCATGTTGGATTCAAGGGTTGGTGCTAACATGATGTGTCTCAAGGTCATGCAACAATTGGGCCTAAAAGTCACATGACCTTACAAAAATGTGTGTGGCTTTGAGTCTAGATCCATACCCACACATGGGGTGATTGAAAATGTGGAATTTTTCCTTAAAGAATACCCTGAGAGGGTGATCCACATTGACATAGTAGTAGTAGATGTCCCAGATGTGTGGGGGATGTTGTTGTCTAGGAAATTTGCCTCAATGTTGGGTGGCACCCTTGAGATGGACCTCACTTATGTGAATATACCTTTGAACAATGGAACAATAGGTCGTCTCCCAAATGTAGCAATGACCAGAAGCCATGTGAAAGAAACTAGTGACCACATCAAAGATGACAAAGCACATGAGCAAATCATGGAAAGTCTTCCTGAATTTTCTTCCGATGCTATGCCCTTTGCAACATAGGAAGACTTTGATCAGATACAATGTCCCAAGAGAGAAGAATACTAACAACTCCTAGATAATATAAATACAAAGAAGTCGGGGCTGTGAAATTACTAAAGAAGGGAGAAAGCGATATAATGATTCGGCCTTCCTAGCAGGAAGTCTTCACAGTAGAATCCCACCCTCCTCCCTCTGCACAATACACCAGGTTTTTCCAGGAAACAACCAAATTCAAAATCAGGGAATACAAGGAGGGGGACATAGTATGGATGTGGGATATCAAGAAAGGAGAGAAAACTAATGTCAGGGGAAGTACTCAATTTTGGCTTGGGCCTTTCAAAATTGGAAGAAAATCATTTGATGATTATTACTACTTGTCCACATTAGAAGGAATAAGGCGTCCACTACCAGTCAGCGAACACCTCCTCAACCCCCACTAAGGTGGGGGGGACTTGACTTCATAGGTATGTATAGGTAAGTAGGTAAGCATTTTCATTCATTGTATATACCATTTTCATTTCATGCTAGAGTGATTTGTTTTCTCATTTGTATATATGCTTTCTTTATTTTATATATATATGAGCTGGGGGTGATATCACCACCCCAAAGGATTGCTAATAGTTTTATGATTGAGATCAAGTAGGTTACATGTTATTCCAGAGATGTTGAGGTTCTCATGTGCTCTATGGTGATTACATGTCCTCGAGTTGGATCGAGATGTTATCCCCAGTTTAGGGATAACTAAGGAGATTATGTCTCAAGGCCCACAGGTCCTAGACATGGAGTACCGAGAGCCAGATCGAATTGAGCATGGCCCTAAAGGGCCCATATTTTCTTTTCTTCAGTGCCTCCACCTTGTCAGCAACAACAACATACATCACCTCGGCCTGGTCCTGTAGCAGAAGTGGATCTTGCTCCATGAGGTAATGAGTCTGGGTATCATGGTATGTGTCACTCTAATCCAGAAAACCTTTGAATATGTGCATTTGATTATTTTTGTTTCTAACGGGTGCTTGGATCTTATGCCTATCCACTTGACCACATATGGGGGGAATGACAGGATGCCCTAGTAAGCTTGTGCCCATAGGTTTTGAGTTTCCACTGGGGGGATTCATGAGAAGCCATCGTCCGCTCCCACCATACTTACCACTTTCCATCTTTCTCCCGCTCATCCACCCCATTACACTAGTCTAGGCATTGGGTTGGCCAAATATTTAAGGGTTTCACCTTACCTTGTGGGAAGAAGGGGCTAAAGGCCTAGAGGGTAAAAGAAGATGGCAAAAGATAAAATCCTAAAATAAAACCTTGAGATGCTTCGCCTAGGGATCACCGAGAAAGCAGTAAAAGGATTCTCAGCAAGAAACATAAGGACCCATAAAAAGTAATAAAACAAGACCTAGTCAGAGGATAGGGGGTCTCATCATGAGCCAACCTATTAGGTCCATGGGCATCTAGCGGTATGACACTACTAGCAGCCAGTTACCATGCCAGACCAGTGGCTCTTGGTGGCATAGCCAAGAAAAAGGGGGTCTCATCACAAGCCAACCTTCTCATTTCCATGAAAGTTCTTGTGGGTAACATTGCCACCATTGGTCACCACGCCAGGGCAATGTCCCTTGATTATCTTCTTGAAAGAAAAGATCAATAAAGAATAAAGATAAAAGGAATGAATGGGCTTGGAAACACTTGCATCCATGACAAGTGCAACTCACCCTCTATAGAGGCACCCACAGGTAAGCCATGCATTTCCCTACTATCACTGCATCCCTTGTCCAAACATCCCTTACCACCTCATCCACTCACATGGCTTGGATTTGATTTCTCGCAGAAACACCCCACATCCAGTGAGCATTTTCCCAATAGGACGCCCCTATCACTTCCTCCAAACTTGGCTTGTAGATTTGTATAATGTCTTTGAGCACTTGACTGAGTAAAAGGGGTTTTATGCACATGTTTAATAAAATTGATGATTAGATCTGATTGGCATTGCTATGATCCCTGTGACTTATGAGCATAGGAGGGCGTATCTATTGATGTGCAGGACCATACCCGATGGATAAGTACCATTATGGACATGTACACATCGGGAGATGATTAGTTCGGACCTCCATGGGGATGAAAGCCCATCAAATGGATGTTGAGACCCCAACAGGGGGAAGATACAGGTTAGAGGGTTTGCACCAGGGAAGAGGAGGACGTTGCATCAAAGGCAACTTAGCAGACCTGTACCCAGGGGGGTTGTGCCCTTTCCACCAGGATGTTGGCCTTGGAAGGCCCATGACATCACTCAAGATACTCATGACATCATCCAATTCTTATGGAGGTTTTGGGAGGTAGTTTGGCACGTGTGTCAGCTTTTGTAGGCCCAAGGAGGCCTAACGTTTTTGTAACAAACCCAGGATGGGGCGAAAATAAAAATAAAAATTGTCCTCCTTATAGGAACAAATCCTTTCCCTCTACGATTCCTAATTTGGGAAGTCCGGGACTCAGCCTGACCCTCTGGTCAAGGTTCTTTGATTCTCTTAGTCACACAAGACTTAGAGACCTTGATAGTCTCACCTCTTAATAAAACACGGGCCCTTCTGGCTTCTAGTGTAGGTCTTATGATACCGATGACATTCTCCTTCACGCTTCAGAAAAGTCTCGGAGTTGGCGTTAGCCCCTTTTATCTTGGCCCCTCCTCGGATGTGACCTTGGGCGATGACCTCACGCAAACACACAATTGTGGGCGTGACCAAAGGTGGTTTGAAACCAAACTACTTTTAGACCCGCAATTCTCCTCGAGCCTCCACGTGTCCTTTCTCCAAAACCGGAGTTTGGATTGTGGCCTACCCTCAACTTTTTAAAGTTTGCGCACCTCCAATCCTCGCAATATTACAGGACCGTCTATCTCTCGATCTTGACTGTACTATCTGAACCGTCGATTCAGATCTGCCCTTTTCAAATCCACGGACCAAATTTTCCCCTCCTAAATCAACAGATGTGATATTCTTCGTGATTTTGGACTTCGGACTTTTAAAATCTCAAACCCTGCTTTCCTCCGTACATCAATCTTCCAGAGTTGACGATCTGCAAACACCTGTCCTCCTAAATCAATGACCTTGTTTCTACTTCGGGTGTTTGACCCTTTCAACTAGATCAACGGTCCTGTGGTCCTCTTCTCAATCAACGGTCGAGATCTCCTTCGGGTCTCCAGACTTATGAGATCTCAAATCTCAAGCTTCACCTTTTTTTTTCCAATGGCTTTTACCTGAAGCCTATAATCCACTGACACTTGTCCACTTGATCTGATGATCAAGGATTACTTCGGGTCTTTACCTGAAGTCCACAGATTTGTGCCACCTATCCTCTGGATCTAACGATCGAGGATTGCTTCGGGTCTTTACCCGGAGTTCACATATTTACGCCACGTCTCCTCTAGATCTGACGACTATGAATTACTTCGGGACTTTCTCCAGATTCCACAGATTCACGCCACGTCCCTTCTTAATTTGATGGCTATGAATTACTTCAGGACTTTATCCGGAGTCCAAAGACTCACACCACATGCCTTCTGGATCAGACGGTTCAGATTCACTTCGGACGATCTAACGCTGGAGATTTACTTCAGACGATCTAATGACTGAGATCTACTTCGGACGATCTGATGATTGAGATTTTCTTCGGCTCTCCGGCTCTTTGAGCTTCAGGAGTCTCAAATCTCATCTGAAAACTCTCGAATAGATTTCCTGAAGCTGTTGATATGCTAACACGTATCACCTGGCGATCAACGGTCAGGATCCTACTTCGGGTGATCTGACGACTGAGATTTACTTCGACTCTCCGTCTCTCCGGAATTCGAGAGTCTCAGATCTCAACTGAAAACTCACGCATAGATTTCCCTGGAGTCCACGACTTGTCGCCACGTGTCCCTCTGGATCTTGTGGTCCAGATTCACTTCGGGTATCTGGGGTTCAGGAATCTCAAATTTCAACTGAAAACCCTTGAACATATTCCTCTAGAGTTCGTGATCTGTCACCATGTATCCCTTTGGATCTAGCGGTCCAGATTCACCTCCTGGTGATGGACGACCTCAAATTACTTCGGGACTTCGAAACTTTGGTAAGTTCCCTTCTCCTGCGTGTGCCAAGTGCTAAGGTTCATGCACATTGCTTAGATAAGACGACTGTCGATATTTGGCGTTGTGATCCAATGACCACTGTCACGCCTCCTCATGAGCTTCTGACTTACTCCGACTTAGAAGATTTTCTAAGTGCTTGAAGGATTCGACCTTTTCTCCTCCTATGGGTCTGTCTCCTGGATTTCATTTGCACTCCTAAAAACCCTATCTCTTCTGAGCTTGATCTCCTTGAAGATTTCCCCATCCCCGTTTCTCCTTGTGTTTTAGGGATCGCGTAAAAATCAGATTGAAGGTCAACGATGATCGACGGTTCACAGAAATTGCAGGGCCCCAACATGCGTACTCTTTACCAGAGAGTTCGACCTCCGCAATCTGGAAAGTGATCGCTTGATTCTAGTCTAACCGAGATTGTTGATCTTCCAACCCATTGAGATCAAAGACAAGGGTTAATTGTGGGCCGCGAACTAGCGCATCCACTATTTTCACCTTCGTGCTCCGCAATGATTCCCCACCCTCAATCTTCGTTCATAGATCGATAGTTCATAGAAATTGCGAGGTTCAACTTGACTATTGTGCAATTTGACATCTGAGAGCCTCAAGCTCCAAGGTTCCTAGACCCATGTCACGTGGACCTTCATATAACTCCTCAGCTATAATCACTGCTCTTAGTCGAGTTTTTGGTTAAGGGAATAGGCGCAAGTTCAGAGTCTCCTAGACTATTGGTCTGAAGGGAACACCTTCTCAACTCGCAGAACGTTAAGCTCTGAATCAAGGAAAAGTAACATGTGAGGTTACCAAAACGACAGCTATGCCCAGAGGCTTCCTCCGACTCCGGAACGATGATGTAAATTGTTGGGGAAAGCACCTTCGAGTGATTAACCTAGGATGTATGGAAATTCAAGCAGAAATATAGGTTCTCAAGGGAACAAACACATACTCATAACTTAATCATTTAATACAGAGAAAGAACCCTTTATAGACATGTAAATACTCGCATGCATCCATTATTTACAATTCAAAGCATAAGTAAAGAAAACACTAATCAGAACCATAGAGTGTGATTCGACTATGGAAAGGGGTGCTCGTTTCCACCCAACCATAGGCTCAGTCACTCCCAATGGATTTATCATGGGCCACCCCTGAGCTTAAGCCACGATGCTTTCAGATTCAATCTCTTACTTCCAGCTCAACGAAAGTTAGGGATGAAGGTTATTCTCCTTCTCCCAATACATAAATAGATAAGGATGAAGGTTACTCTCCTTCTCCTGGCTCAATCTCTATTTTTTGTGATCAGAACTCATTGTTCCTCTTTTAGTCCTTCCTCAGACTAGAGAGTTTCCGCTCTTGTCTCTGCATTTTTCACAGGTCTTCCTTTGCCCACCACACTTCCTTTCTTGCCTTCCTCAACAAGATTGTTTGTGGCTCGAATTCCCAGTCTGTGGTTAGGTATGGAAGCCTTACGGATGGGCGGTCTTCCCCATCCCCTCATTATCTCTTGAGGAGGTCTTCCCACCTACCAACCTGACTGTAATTCATTCCTGGGTCAGAGGGTTTTTCTGATCTGAGCAATTAATTCCAGCATGGTACTGGTTCGGTGGAGGTTAACGCAACCATTTTGGGTCCCCTCCACCACCTTTCATAACATTTGTGGTTTTCTCTTAGCACATCCCCGCTTTCAACAGTCATGCAACATGTAACCATTTTCTATTAAAATAACAGAATTTACATTCATCGACCTTTTGTACAAAGGTCCATCAAATCAAACATTCACACTTTTAGGTTTGTCATAGTTCCTTGGCCAATATAGTTATATTTACAGACTGGGGGAAACAAGGTGTTATAGTTTTGTTCCAGGAGGCCAAGGTTTCCCTAAAAAGGGCTAACGTCACCCTAAAAGGGCATGACATCCTCATTTATGCTTGATTTAGGGTTTTTTCATGACATTTAATGTAAAACAATATTATTATGCATTTTTGGCCATGTCGACCTTTTGTGACCTAAAATTTAATTAAGGTCATTGGTATGGTATAAGTAAGAGAGCTAAAACTCTCTTTTATTCATCATCTTTCACTCACACTTGCGTGAGGTCTGAAAACTGTGCCCTCTTTTAAGGTTTTGGCTGAAATTACTAGTGCACACTTGTTGAAGGAGGCTTATTTTGGCTATTTTTGGCATTTTCTTGGTGGAAGGTTTACAACTAGGTTTTGGCATTGATGATACTTGGTGAATGTGAGTGAATTTTTGCAATCCTTCCTGTACTTGAATGGTTATGGTATTTTTACTTGCATTTTGTTAATGAAATTGTTGGAATAAACCCTAGGAAATAAGCACATGTTGGTGTCCTTATTTTAAGTCCCTACTAGGTTATACCAAGGAGCGATTTTATTTGCTGAAGATATTTCTAGGGCCTTGCCATTGCAACACCCTACCATTTACTCTTCATGCTAGCCGATTTTACTGTCATTGAGCTAAAGAAGGAGGAAAACGCACTAAGGCCTAGGGTTACTACACCTTAGTGAGTCGTTTTCCCCTAGGGTTGATGGTTGAAGCCTTGTCTTAACAACACTTCATCCATCATATTCCTCTTGTCTTTGGCCCTGCTATTATCATTTTGTCCCTTCAACTCTTGCAACTAGTTTGACTCCATTTTCCCTATGAATGCACTAATCTAAGACCTTTATGCTTGAGTGCTTTGATCACAAACTTCAAACATGCAATACCTTTGAACAACTACTAACACCTTCTAACCCTAGCTTAAACTAACCTACTAACCCTATTGTTGTTATCATTCACTTGTGTTATAGTCATATCCATGCAGCGTTTAATACTTCTTTAAAGCAATTGAATGATTGTCTAATACATAATAGTCCTTGCTTCTAATGAATGTTGATATTGTGACATTGATGATAAATCGTTATTGCTCATTGTGAAGCTTCTTTAGCATTTATTGTGAAGTGATGTCTTGTGATTATTGCTATTTTACAGCATTGATTGCTTCATCAATAATATTAGTCAATTGCTTTATTTGAGAAAGTCCAATTATATAAAGTACTAACCAACAAGTGATCTTGCAAATATATAGTTTCTTGTTGCTTTGTTCCGAGCAGGTACACTTCTGGTTATTGTTATCTTTATTGGTTGTTTAGTCGGACTTTCTGATCGGTGGTGACTTATGAGGGGGGGACTTTTACTTAGCTTTAAACCTTTGCCTTCTCAAAACCCCAGGTCACTGGGGACGTCTCCCCTGAGCCTACCGCCCTAAATAAAAAAAAATACCCTATTGAGGTGACAGTGATAGGGTAGTCTCATGTTGCGTCAGTTTGTATTCTCTACCTTTTCTTTATTCTTCAAAGTACAAACTGTGCAATAACAGACTTAATTAGAAACTATAAGAAAACAATTAATGCAAATATCAAGATTCTTGCTTAACTTTTAACTGATCTGATATAAATTAATTATAACAACCATTAATGCAAATGTCAAGATTCTGCTTAACTTTTGACTGATCTGATATAAATTAATTATAATGCAAATATCGAGATTCTTTCTTTATCGAGATTCTTTCTTTACGGTATATTTATAATTAAGGGTTACATTTTCAATTTTAAAATTGTATCAATTATATTTATAATTATAAAAAGAATAACAATGAACTTCCTACATATTAGATATAACAATGTTCAAGGCTAATTAACTATCCATCAATCATGACGTGAATAGTGGGTCATGAAAATTTAAGAATAAAAAACAAAACCATAAATACTAAAAAAAAAATCTAAACTTTACTCCTATCCCAAAGGCAAAATCTATTGCATAACACAACAACAAACTTTGATTTCGAGTGAATGCAAAGTTTGTTTAACGTATAAACTTTGTTGTGTATTAAAATTTATACAGTGATTATTTATTATCATTGCTACTTGGAAAATTTGTAGCCAATAAGCACCCTTCAATTGAATGTATAATTTTAAAGTCATCTAAGTATGTACGGTAGCTACCTTTATTATGTAAAGATAAAATAGTAGAAGATATAGTTTTGATGGACTAATTCATAAGACTTTGTACCTACAAAGATACACTTTTATCTTTAGAATAAAGTCATCTTTAATCACTAATTTATTAATTTTTTATTTCTTAATTATCATATTTTTTAATTAAGTATATTTATTTATTATATATATATATATATATATATTAACTATGACAAGGACTAGTTGAATAACATCTTACCTTTGTTTGATTTCTTCTAAGGTTGCATCAAAATTATGCTTCTACTCAACGTAGTCATCTGAATATGTCATAGTGATAACATCCAACTCATGTTACTATAAGTGCTCCCTTGGTTTCAATATCCTCTAGTACTTGGATTATCTTGCAACTTTTGGCATGCATGTCTTTCCATATTGAGCAATTCACAATGTAACAATGTAATGGTATTGAGTCTCGGGTTCATAGCTTTGGTGGTTGGGTAACATATTTGTTATCCTCCCCGCCCAGGTTCAATTCCAACAAAGTGGACATGTTGGCCCCTTGTGATAAGGATAAAAGAGTAGACGCTCCTTAGGATAGAGTTTCCACCCTAGTGGGCTTCAAGACGTCTTGACCCTTGCTAAATCATAAGTTTCCTGCTAGGTACTGGCTTGCGAGTTGTTGGCACTAGCCTAGGGGTTAAAGTGGCAACCAACTGCATTTGTATCTAAGCCTCACCTAGGTAATCCCATTGAGTTATCGATTCCTCTAGATCTAAAAAACAATGTAACGGTATTGGGTCTTCACAAATAACATGGAATGCCCCATTGACTAAAATTTCAACCATAAGATGTGTGCCTACATATTTCGCATACAAAACATTTATATGTTTTTCTTCTGTTATGTAAATTGACAACAAAACTAGTGAGACCCTATGCTTGTGTTTTGAACATGTTTTGATCTTAATTGGATTCTAGTTGTTGATCCTCTCTTTGAAAAGATTTGATAGTCCTCCCTAGTTTCACATTTTGTTGGGAAATCACTCTTTATGTTGGGGGTTGAAGCGACATTCATTTCAAAAATGTTTGTTTGTATTGTAGGTTGGACATGAGTTGACTCTATTCAATTTCATTGGATTTTGATCAATCCTGCTATGTTGGATATGGTTATTCCATGGTGTCCCATTATCCTTCTTTTTAGCTCATGTTTTTTGGTCCCATTCTTTTATTTATTTAGCTTTCTTTTATGGTGCTTGCTTTGAATATTATTGTTCGAACTCATCTTCCATCTCTCTAGTTGCATAAAGGGTTTTCTTGTATAATCTTGCCCTGGTGGCCTCAAGGTTTTCCCAGATGATACTAGGATATGAACCCCATATAAACTAGGTGATGTCTAGGAGCTTAGGTAACATGTATTCTAGATAACCAAACAACTCCTTTAGGAAAAGGTCATATCGGTCTACACTCTCCTCTTTATGTTGATGAATAACTCTTAGGTGGGTGACATTGAAGGTCTAACATTGTGGTAGATAAATGTTTTGGTGATTTTATGCAATGCCTTGTCCCGATCCCTAAGAGACACATGCCGATCAAACTTTTGATACCATCGTAATGTGATACTTTATAGGGTGCCTTTGAATGCAACTTATATCATTGAATTGTTGTTTCCCTTGTCACCTACCATAAGGAATTCAAATTGAACAAACAATCATCTTAAATAGAAGTACCATTAGATATCAACAATTTTTAAATATTTATCTAATGCCATATTTGATGTTTTCTTCACTTTTTCTTTTCAGAGTAGCTATCCTAATACCTACTTCCCCTTATTATGTCTCCTTAAATGTCATCTATGAGAATC
Organism: Picea sitchensis; assembly: GCA_010110895.2. NCBI lineage: Eukaryota > Viridiplantae > Streptophyta > Pinopsida > Pinales > Pinaceae > Picea > Picea sitchensis. The sequence goes on along the minus strand of SNQJ01S0012912.1, from coordinate 48,025 downwards.
ATATGATGATTCATTAGAGGAATTTGTCTTGGTGTCTTTGTAGTGCTTGTGTGCATATTCTACCCTCAAGACCAATCAATGCTCATCTTCCATTTCTATTAACATATCATGGGATGTGCCCACTAGTTCTCATGTGGAGGTATCATCAAATTATAAGAAAACAAAAAAACCCAAAGTATTATATGAATATCATGGGATGTACCTATTGATATTATGGTAGTTGTAGGATGTATTAACCTCTATGTGTAACCTTTGACGAGACTAGAAAATTCTGGGGAGTAAGAGAAACCTTAAACAAATGTGTGAGAACCCTTGAAGACATGTCAGCTCATTAGAATATATAATATTAAGGTATTATACTCTAGGAAGACAAGTCGGCCCCACATGAAAAAGATAAACAAAAAATATAATTACCAGAAAGTTAGGTCGGCCCAGCTAGAAAAGTCACTGGACATATTAGTATAAATAGAGGACGTCATGGCTCATTTGTTCACTCTCTCTTACCCAAAAAAACAAGAAACGATGCACAAGTTTGGAGGAGTGTCGTTGCATCTACTGCAACTGGGATTTTTGGTCTTTGGTTATGGTTTGGATTTTCTGCCTTGGTTATGGTTTGGATTCTTTTTTTGGTACGCTAGCTTTAGAGAGAAATAAGCTACTTTGGTTGGCTATTGGTTCTAGGGTTTTCTTCTAAAATTATTCTTTCTATCAAGGTTAAGGTGCTCGGGGGAGGCCTTTGTGCCTATGTTTGGGTGACAATATTGCTATATTGTCTATGGAAAAATGAACACATTTCTTTATTTCTAACAGGTTATGGACCCACACTATCTTTAGACAGTCTAACCACTGGAAGATAAATTGGGAAGTTATTTGTTAGGCTCGTTATGGCACCAGTTACAACTGCAACAAGGTTTTTTGATTATGTAGCTGCAACAAACCCTAACCCTTGTGTTCAGGCACTTATGATGAAGCATTTGACCAAATTCCTTGAGATCCTAGTGCGCCCTAGCCTAGCGCACCTCTTGGTACTCTCAGCTAGCAAAACATCAGGTTTGAATCTTTGGTCAAAGTCAAAGTTTGACTGGTCAAAATCAAAGGTTGACGGGTCAAATTCAAAGTCAAAGGTTGACTTCTGGTCAAATTGATTTGGTAGTCAAAGTTGAGATTTTAGAGTTCCTAGCTTGTTCTAATAATTGAATCTTATGATTGATTTTCTAATCTCTTCTTGTCAAGATGGCATCTAGTTTCAGATTGGAAGACAAGCTGGACGATGCTACAAGATTTCAAAGGTATGCACTTGTATATGCTATCCAAGTAATATCATCTAGAAAAACATGAAAGTTTTTGCAGGGAAAGTACTAGAGACCTTGTCCAAGTTGTAATCTTGGATTCAATGCATTCAAGAGAGCAAGAGCACCCTCCATAACAGTTGAGGCTTCAGGTTCCAGGTTTGATTAAACTATTAAGATTCAAATTTATGTATATCAAGGGTGATAGTTGCTACATTACAAATTGTGAAAGCAGTGTTTGAAAGATTATATTATTGCTAGGTGCAATGAATACTCGACTGCATATGAATACTATTGATATAGATGCTTATTGTACTTGTTCGCAAGTTGAACTAACATCTCCTCTAGATAGATATTTCTTGTTTTCTCTTGTTGTTCTTGTTCTGGGCAACTACCCTTGTGAAATATGTTTGATGAACAATCCTTGCGGAAGTTGTTATAGAAGAATTGTATAAGTATGACACAACTGCTAGATGGGCAACAATCAGAACAGATAGAAACAAACTTAAAGAGACTCAGAGGAGTCAGACTCGAAGGAAGTCATAAATCAAAAGGAAACTAAAACATTCTTGTGATAGTTTGTAGAAAGAAAAGAGAGATGCAACATACAAAAGCATGGACTCTCTCAGATGGAGGGAGATAATCACATAATTCCAAAAGAAGAGCATGCATATTTCTCATTCAGGCATGAAGCCGGTATTAGGAGGGAGATACTCCCCAATGATATGATCCATTGAAGAAGAATCCGTAAATACTATATAGTATCCATCCATGTTCTTCATTGGAAGTAGCATCCATGATAAGAAACACGTGTTCAATTTGACTATAGAAGAAGTCTTCTTCGAAAAGAAGCCTTGAATATCCTTGGTTGTCCATCTACATTTATGTTCCTATCAAAAAAATTTGGAGCCTTCATGAAATAAGGACATGTAATCTATAGAATATTCTGTGGACTCCAACATTGAAGATAAACATTAGGAAGAACATGAAGATTCCAAGAAATAAAGAAAAGTCAGAACAACCAGTTTGAACCCATTAGAAGCAGTCAAGCATAAGGAATGGAAGGAAGTTGTGATGAAGAATAATGTATGTGAAAAATTGTGAAAAATACTTAAGCATTGATAGATACAAGGCGAGAATCAAGGATAGAGGGTTCTCCCAGTAGGAGGGAGAAGACTATGATGACAACTTGTTCTAGTAACCAGATACACCTCTATCTGAGCCATTATATCTCTTACAATATCCATGGGTTGGATTTTACATCAGATGAATGTAAAGAATATTCTTCTCAACATAGTAATTTAAGAAGAAGCATATGTAGAGCAACCTCAAGGTTTTTAGGTATACCAGAAAGAGACCCTTGTATGTGGATGGAAGAATACCTTGTATGGATTCGAGCAGACTTGGTGCAGATCCTCTCATGTACAACAAAAGCGCGGTGAAAACTTCCTATGACAAAGGAAGTATATTGAAATGGTTCTTGAGAAGTTCGAGATGATGGATTGCAAATCCATGGAAAACTCCCATGATGACATATATGAAGAAGTTGAGAGACTCTAATCTATTAGACTCGTCTCTGTATCAACAATTGATTGGCTCGTTAATGTATTTGGAGAATACTCAACTAGATATTTGTTTTGTGGGACATTTAATTTATGATATACAACTGCATGGATTTATCGATTCAGATTGGGTAGGGAGTGCATATGACATCATAAGTGATACTTGGATATGTTACATTTTGAGCTTTTCCACGATGTCATGGGTAGCAGGAAACAAAAGTTTGTTGCACTCAACACTATAGAAGCATAGTATATTGCAACTTGTGATGATTTTACGGAAGCAGTGTGGCTCTGTAAATTGGTTTCAGGACTATTTGATCAGGTGTTGAATTCGACCGTGATATGTTGTAATGATCAAAGCTATGTGAAGCTTTCAGAGAACCCGGTGTTCCATGTCAGGTCGAAGCACATTGAGATCAAACATTATATTCTCCATGATAAATTCCATAGGGGAGAAGTGGTTCTCCAATA
>SNQJ01S0012911.1:95483-113028 GCA_010110895.2 Picea sitchensis | reverse complement strand
GTAGATGATAATTTTTATTTGTATGAGGTAGCATGGTCGGCCTGTTGGTGGCCAGGGATGTTACAGAATGGTATCAGTGAAAAAAGATGCTTACTTAGTAATGTTGCCTCGGCCTGCTGAGAGGCGGGGGATGTTACAAAATGGTATCAGAGACATGGTTTCAGCACTGAGACTGGATGGGCCGAATAGGTGGTTAATGAAGCAAAGGTTTCATATTGAATTATTCTCAAGAGGGAAAAAATTCGAAGTTTGAAGAGTTCCTGAGTGTCAGGAAGGCACTGTGTGAACACTTGGAATGTGTTTAAAAGCTCAGAAAGTATAGAGGTTCAAGAAAACCTACAGAGGAAGGATACCACCGCAAGTGTGGTATTGGGCCACAAAGTTTAGAATTTGGACTGTAGGATCTGTTCGGAAGAAGGAGGATCCTTCAAAACTATCAGATCATGGAAAAGGAGCATGGTGGTTAAACAGCGAAGTCCTTCGGGACTTCGTTGCTCCGACTGTTTGAAGTTAATTGTCGTAAAAGGGAGAAAAAGCGTCAAATCTCTGAAGTCCCACATGAGATATATGCCATAGATTTGAGGAAAAGTGCTTGACCATTGGATCGACCTAAAACAGATCAGAGCCATTAGATCGAGTCAAGAGAAAGAGGTAAGGCACAACGGTGAAGAACAAATCTCAGATATCAGATTTGCGCGCAAGTGATCGTGAGTCGTAGATCTCACAACAGTTCCGAAGTTTGGCACTTCGGTAGAAATGGAGTGTGCTAGAGTGAAAATAGCCGAAGACTCAAAGTCCAGAGTTGATCTGGACCGTTCATTAAAGGAGGAACATGTTGGAAGATCATTGCATTCGGGAGTTCAAAATTCGGGAGAATTGAAGTGTGCTAGTGAGAAATATTCCGAAGTCCCAAAGTCCAAAGGCCTGAAGTGACATGGCTTAATGACATCACCTGGGATGACATGGACACATGGGATATTTGGAATGTATTAGTGAGTTAATAACCTTTGGAATATTGAAATTCCAGTTAGAATGTGACATGTGTCACCCATCTAATTGGTCCACGTGTTCGCTTCTAGTATTCCACCATATGGCACTCTTCTTGAGAATGGTTAGTGGGGACCCCGATGGTCATAGTGGAAGCGTGGAGCTAGATAGTGAAATCCAAAGACTTGGGACTCCGAAGGAACTTGGTTAACAAGTGTTTAAGTATGAATAATCCCAAAGCCCCGAAGGTTAGAGTCTACCTCAACCATTGATCATGGAGGACACGCGGCAATAGATGCGGTAGTCAAGAGACTTGACACTCCAGAATTATTGAGAGTATGGACATTTCAGAACTCTTGAAGCTGGAGTCCCGGAGTTGATCATGGTCGTTGGTTGACAAGAAGGCGCAGACTGTTGATGTATTGTTTGTGAATTCATCGGTATGACACTCCGACGGATCTATGTAGCAGTACCTCGAAAACTCATGAAGTCGAAGCTCAGTGGTAAATCTCAGTCATCAGTTGTTGAGGATCCATGGATGTAGATCCACCCAACTCCGCATGTTTTCCAGTTCAGCGTTCAAAATAAATGAGAGAAGAAGGTGTGAAATTCTCCAAATCTAAAAGTTCAAAAGCGTTGAAGTTTCGAATAAGACCCTATCAGCTTAGCGCTTGTTCACAACTTGTAATCACATGATTTGGGGACCGAAGAAAAAGGGGTCTAGCGCCTGAATTCTTGTTTTAACAACAGAAAAAGGCTCAAATAAGGAACCGTGAGGATCCTTGATTGAGCAGACTGCATTGAAAGAAGTAAGAAAAGTATGTGCAGAGGAGGCACAACTAGTGTTACTAGAAACCCTGTAAGCTCTGCCAGGTGTGTAGAGAGCCAGTGCAAGGAGTGCACAGAGTGGCAGGAGCACACAAGAATCCTTTGAGGGAGTGAAGTGATGAGACCCTTTGGAAGTTAGAGCAAGTTCAAAGATGAGGAAATATAGCACAAGTGCGTATAGACGAACTTGATTCAAGTTCGGGAGCTCACAAGGGATAACGGTTTATCATAAGCACAGTCACGATCCAAGCAGTCAGTCTTGTAGAAGAATAAAATTCCACAACCATTGAATATTTTCAAAGTTCCTTCATCGGAAGTAAGTAACAAAGTTCATGATGGAGGAGATACTACAGTTGTTAGATTGGTTGTGAGATTTTATCTGGACCGTCAAAGATCTATGTCTAGACAAGGAGGAGCGCGCAGAGGAGGAAGATAGATCCCAACCATTGGATCCGAGCACAAAGTATAGAGAGTCTTAAGATCTAGGTAAGTTGCATGAATTTTAATCCCCAAAGTCCTTCAAACTTCGTGAAATACATGCATTTAGATCTCGAGTGCACAGGATATCAAAATTGCTAAAGCTCTGAAGGCCAGAATAGAACCTGGTCATTGGTTCTCGGAAGTACATGTCAATAGATCGTGAAATTCAGAGAAACAACACTACGTGAGATTTCAATTGAAGAGTGTGAACAAAAATCGAATTATGAAGCACATAAGTAAATCTTAGCTATTGGCGTAGGAGGACATGTGACGCTTGATCGTTAACTCTGGAGGATTTGAAGTGTGGTACTTCAAAAATCCCTGAAGCCCGGAATAGCGGAGAAGATCTCAGTCTTCCATAGTTTGGAGACACATGGAAGAAGATCCTGCATTTCGGAGGAATCCAGTGAAAAAGAGTGGAGAACTTCTGAAGTCGTTAGTAGTCGAAGCAGATCTGGGTCGTTGATCCAGCAGGGATTGTTGGCCCTTGAAAAGTTTTGAGGATCCTTGGTCATGTTTGACCTACTTTTGGGACTTCTTCAGGCTATCGAAGGCGGAGCGCAAGTCGAAGTGGAGATCGCAGGATCTCGGCCCCTTTTTAGGGATTTTTTGGTTTTGGGATTATGTAACAGGAATGGGGATGTCGGCCCATGGGTTTACCCATGTTTAGGCCCTTTTTGTAATGCATAAATAGAAATCTAGGCATGTAGGAAGTAAGTTCGATCTATGTGATTGAAGAAAGGATAGACACTATGCTAAGTGCAACTTGTAAGTGCTTTGTGCATGCTATGTTGCGAATTTGTAGGTCTAAGTGCAAGTGATTGTAAGAGACTATGAAGAGGCTTTTTGTTGTAACTCATGGAAGGAGGATATAGTGGAGTGTGCGCATATCTCCTGTCCTCTGCAGAGTAAGATATCATGGCTCTGTGCTTGTAGAAGATTGACAGAAAGAAATAAAGAAGAAGAGTTGGTGGACGTAGCCCCAGGGTGGGGATGAACCATGTATATCCCATGTTGTGGTTGCTATGTGCTTTATGGTTGTTCTCTTGTTATGTGGTTAAATTATTAGTGCACTGATGTATGCATAGAAGAATATAATATGGTAGCTTATTACTGAATAATGTGAATGAATGCTAGATCTGATCTATGTTGGTATGCTTAGTTCTTGAATTTATTGGATCTTTCTTAATACTGTGTTGATCTATTGTTAGGGTTTAGTTGCATTGTAAACTAAGACTGAATATTAATGAACTATAACTGCTAAGTGCTTTGTTAAGGTGTTACAATCACATATATGTGTCCTAGCTAAGGTTGCAAACATTTGAGTCCTGCAACCACCCCTACCTCTACCTCGGGTGAGACCTCATCTACTTTGCAGGTGTTGCCGAAAGGGCCAGTAGTTAGGGTTTTGTTGGTGCACTGTTGTAAGCGTTGAACCTTGGGTCTGCCCCTGTGCCAACAAATGGTTTTGTTGTCGGGACCTAAAACTGTGATTGTTGGGAACTAAAGGAAAGAAAGCTCTATGCATAGATCTGTTACCCTAGTGCGCAACATTCTACTTGACTTGTGAAGATCTGTGCCAAGAATAAAAGTCAGATATGAATAAAAGAGGTAAGACTTGAAAGCTTTGTTCTTTGATAAAAGTAAAGTAATAAGTTTAGGTTAAAGACGTAATATATTAAAGCTTTGTTCTCTGATAAAGGTAAGAACAGTGAAAGTTTTTTATTGAAAAGGTAAGAAAAGTGGAAATTTTTGTTTCAAAAGTATGGATCTAGGTAGGTTTGATAAATTTTGTCCTAGCTTGAAAAGTAGGGCACAACTAGATGAAAGAAGGTTTGATATAAGTAGATCTAAAAAAAATAGTGAAAGATATGTTATTCCTATGCATAGAAAGAATGTTTGGACTAACAAATGGATGCAGGACCTTAGAAATATTTTTTTGAGGGTTAGCTACTATGATCCTAGTGCCCAGTACAGGAAAGGTTGGGGATCATTTCAAAGAAAAGGAAGACTAACCCTTTGTTACAGTTGCATAAGACCAGGACATCTTGCTAAGGAATGCCCTGGTAGAATACCTAGTTGTCTTTGTTGTAAAGCCATGGATCATGAAGTTTTAGATTTCCCTAGAATCATTGCTAAGATCGAAATAATGAATATGAGAGAAGAAAACCGTAAGGGAGGTCAAGAAACTGAGATCATGGAAGAACCCTAGAAACAATCAGAGAATTTATTGCTACAAATGAAAGAAACCCTAGATGATCACAGAAATATCAACTTATCAGAGATCTTCCAAGAAAAAGAACGCATAGAAGAAAGAGTAGGAGACTTTGACATTGACTATGTTCTGGATGAAGAAACACATGTAAATATCATGATAGAAAGAACTTGAGAAACTTTAGGAAATCCTGCTATGATTCCTTCAATGGGAGGAATAGGATTATTTAGAGGAAAGTTGATAACCCTATGTGGAAGACTCGCCCAGATATCTATGAGTGCTCATGGAACCTTGACAGAGGAATATTTTGAGATTGTTAAATTTGTTGAGAACAACGCCCCATTTTTTATATTACTAGGAAAACCTTGGATTGAAAAGGATGAGGCAAGAAGAAAAGAAGAAGAAGTCTTAGAGAAAAAGAAGAAAGAACTAAAAGATTTTATAACTAGGAGGATAGCACACTTGATTGAAGAAGAGGAGAACAGATCAAAGCTACTTAGAACTAGAAACTTGGATGTTGAAGTTGAAAGAACACAAGCAGACTCACTGATGAGTAGAACACCTACCCCAGATAGAGAAGACATATTACCCTATGACCCTATGAAAGGATCTCAATAGCGTGAAGTTACTATTCGAAAAGGAGATAAGAATCAGGATGGAAAGAGGAATACCGAGACGAAGATCACTAGGAAGAAAGCTACAAAGCTCAGTAAGAAGAGAGCAAAGATAGAAAGGTTACAGAAGGTTCCAGAGGGGACTTCACAGAAGGAAGGTTTGTAAGACTGGAACTTCATCGAGATATTAGAATAGCGCAACATGGCACTTCTCCATGGTGAAGCGATATAGTTGTTGAAAGCATTATAATCATTAGCCCAATGACCCGAACGGTTAGAACAACAGTAATGGCCTGAAGACTTTCCAACAGACTGTTGGGACCGCACCGCAACAGACAAAACCACATTGATGAAGGCCTCTCATCTATTAGAGATATTCATTACATCGTGCCTACTTAGTCCATCAACTGTTGCACCGAGAAAACTTTTGCGAATTGTATCCAAGCCAAATCATTTCTACCATGCTATGTTTATTGAGATCGACACATATTCCATTACCTTGCACACTCATTCATCCACCCAAGTTATCTGATCTAAACGTGTATGTTGGACGAGCTCAGTGTTGTAAATAAAGTCGTCGAAGAAGTTCCCATCTATATCATGGCTGAAAAATTAATTTCCGCAGGTATTCAAGCATCATCAACAAGAGGAGTGAAATCCTCTCCGTCGACTACTCACGGATCTGGACCATCAAGACCAGCAGTAGAGAATAGAACCAAGCATTGATATGACTTGGCAAATGCAAAGCTAATCCCGACCATCCTACCCAACAAAATCCCACCTCTAGCTGGCGAAATGAGTCATGACAGTATCCTGAGAGACTTTGATTATACCTTGGTCACTGCGTACCTTCCGAAGGGGATACGTGCAGTTAGAGCGCAGTAGGATAAGATTTTGACGTTGAATTTCAGCGACTTCAACCTAGGATATGGAAAGAAACATAGTATGCTTTCTCCTTACAAATACTTGTCCAAGACGAAGGAGAAGAACTCGAAAATAATCCCCCATCCATGGACTATGAACCTCACATAATCATCCCTCTTGAATGTAACGAAGATTCCCCACTTTGGAAGGCACCAAGAGGTTAACGCATGTGTTAAGATCTGCTCTCATGTTACCATGGTGGCTACCTATGGCTATACCAACTCATCACAGTCGATCCGATGTTGATCCATAGGATCACCGGATTGAGCATGCAGGGACCCGACCCACAAGAATTCTACCCAAGGAAGGATACAGATCATGCATTGGCAAATAAGATCAAAGACACATATGGTGATGTAGAAAAGATCGTAAGGAAGAACAAACCTACACAGGTCACAGGATTCGTTGTTGGTCTCATCGTAAAATGTGTAGAAGGACTCCAGATGAACTAGGCGAAGCACTTGGTCAACCAGATGGAATTATACTGTCGTGAAGCTCAGGATCAGGGCTATGAGTTCCACTTTAGCTGCCTCCTAATCCTCATCACATTTACCACTTGGGAAATGCCAAAAGGTGCGACCTTCCTGGACACTGAGTTGTTCAAGCTGCTCCCTGCAAAGTTCACCACGCTCTAGTACTTAAGCGATATGGGAAAATAGTGGCAGTCAAATGTAGTCTTTCATACATATTAGCTCCAGCTGAAGAGGGCTATCAAAGTTGTCCCTCACATAACACCAAACACCCTTCATCAATTCCGGCCCCTCATGAAGTTCCACGCAAATCAACACTTCATTTATATCACCACACATGCAAATGAGCATAAAGAAGAGCTTCAGTCATACTACAAGTTCACAGAGGAGGACCTCGAAGAGATAACCAAGGACTGGTCTAAAGAGCTCCTCATCCCCATTGACCCCATAGAAATGTCAGAACCTGAACTAATTGGCATCCCGTAGATCACTCGTGAAGCAAAGGATACTCCTAGACCCAGCAGAAGGAAGAAGACTGAAGAGGTCCAAAACTTGAGCAGTGCATCGAAAGAAACTGCTTCAATATCACCTGGCAAAGGGGGTAATGACGAAGTAGATCAAGAAGATACCAACGGAAAAGAAGATCAACAGAAGAAAGGTGAAGTAACAGTGCCCAGGGATCATGTTGATGAGGTGGATCCCTTGAATAAGAAGAAGGTTTCCCCCACGAAACCCATTTCCCGAAAGAAATCTAGGGCCACCTTGACTAAGATGCAGATTGTGCTCACTGCAGATGACTTAGACTTCATCATCACAACTGTAGCAAATGCCTCGTAGGACATCTTGCAAAAACATGAAGCCAAGCAGGAGGAGATGTATGACAGGATCGAGGTTGAACTTAGAGGGGTACAACAAGCCCTTCAATCCAACCGCCCAGTATCCACTATGCCCGATCCATCAGAAGAACCAAAGTTGGGAGATGAGCTTGCCCAACTTCGCAAACTAACTTATGTGACCGAAGCTCACCTTCGTTGAGAACAATATGAGAAATACTAGGCCACAGCGGCCCTGAAATAGGCCCAATAATAAATTATAGAGCAACATCAGGTCTCACAAAAGGAGAAGGATGACCTTCAAACCAAGTTCGAAGAGGATAAAGTGCAGCTCCAGCAGGAGAAGAAACATTTGTTCGCAGAGCATATTGAAGTCAAAGAAGCAATTGACAGAGCACTTCACTCCATGATGGGCTTAGAGCCAAAAACAATAGACTGAGTGGAGCATCAAGTAGTGCAGCTCACAGAAGTGATCGAACAACTTCAACAAATAATAGCAGACTTAGAGCTATGAACAATGCCCAACACTCCGCCGGATGTACGAGATCAAAGAGAATCAACTACTTGAAGCGTAGTTGAGAGAATCAAGTCCCTTTCCATTTAATGTAAATAGCTAAGTGATCGCAGTGCCCAGACTTATGAGTGAATCACTAAGGATCCTGAACTGAAGGCACTGGAATCACAGCTCCAGGAGGCAAAGCAACAAGTTGAAATAGTATAGGCGCAGTTGAAGCCCTTGTCAGTCATTGAGAGGATGAAGTGATCCCAAGAACAATTCACTACTCATTAGTAGTTCCACACCATTTAGAGAAAAGTCATGGAAGTGACTTAGAGGCTCCAACCAATATAGGATGTGGCTTTCCAACTATTCACAGAGATTGAAGGCCAAGGAGAATAATTGGAGTAAGTCGTCACTACAACTAAAAAAAATTTAGAGGGACCTATCAACAAAACAATAATCCAAGAATTCATCAAACATGAGGTCGTGGCACAGCAACAGGTCGAAGCAGCTCAAGCCAAGCTCGAGGCTTTTGAAGCAGAGCTACCCAAACCAAAGTGACTTGGGATGAGTCACATGTTTGTGTTGGGGGACTATTCACCCTTGACCAAGTTTTGAGGATCCTTGGTCACGTTTGACCTACTTTTGGGACTTCGACAGACTGTCGAAGGTGGAGCACAATTCACAGCGAAGATCACGGGATCTCGGCCCTTTTTTAGGGATTTTTGGGTTTTGGAATTATGTAACAGGTATGGGGATGTTAGCCCAAGGGTTTACCTATGTTTAGGCCCTTTTTGTAATGCATAAATAGAAATATAGGCGATGGAGAAAGTAAGTTCGATCTATGTGATCAAAGAAATGCTAGACATTGTGCTAAGTGCAACTTATAAGTGATTTGTGCATGCTATGTTGATAATTTTCAGGTCTAAGTGCAAGTTATTGTAAGAGACTGTGAAGAGGCTTTGTGTTGTAACTACGGGAAGGAGGATCTAGCGGAGTGTGCGCAGATCTCCTTTCCTCTAAGGAGTAAGATATCATGGCTCTATGCATGTAGAAGATTGACAGAAAGAAATAAAGAAGAAGAGTTGGCAGACGTAGCCCCAGGGTGGGGGTGAACCACCCCTGCCTCTACCTCGGGTGAGACTTCATCTACTTCACAGGTGTTTTCGAAAGGGATGGTAGTTAGGGTTTTGTTGGTGCATTGTTGTAAGCGTTGAACCTTGGGTCTACCCCTGTGCCAATAGGGAAAACTGTCACTAGTTCCTGCACTCTGGAGTAGGAACCCTCTAGAGGAAGATGGATTTGGGTGGAGCAAGAGGTCCTGAAGGCCGAAGAGTCAAAGTCCATATGCGTCATCCATCAGCAGAGGACAAGTGTCATCATATCCTTCACTTCGAAGGATAACCACTTCGGAGGAAAGTGGGGTCACGTGGGTTGCAAACTCTTGAAGGTAAAAGCGTCGGAGTTCATCATGACCATTGATAGTCGTTGACGTGTGTTACAAGATATGACACTCCAAAGAGTTGTCACTCCAGAGGTTTGTGGCATTGAAGACTTTGGAAATCTTGAAGCACGAAGTCCTGAAGATATTTGTGGTCGTTGATTTGGATAGAGAGCGGGGACTGTTGATCCCTCTCACGTTAGTTGAGAAATTTGAGAGTTCAGAGTTCGGGAGATTGTCATTGTGGTGAGTTGAAAACACCTGAAGCCCAAAATTATGAAGCACGAAGTAAGCACCTATTGGTTTGGCGCCTAGTTATATCCACGGTCATATGCTATCACCACTGAAGGAAAAAGGGCTAGGGCCTGGAAGTTGAATTTGGAAGCACGGGAAGATTAGAGAAGCACTTGAAAAGTTCGGTGAATTCGGACCTGCACCAGGTGGAGTGAGAAGTCCTGAAATTCCTCAGGTATCATTAGATTGGTCCCTAACTTGGCACAGAGTTCCTTAAAGGATACTGTGGGTTTTGAAAATATCCTCATTCACTATTTCAATCACGAGGAAGGAAACATAAGCCTGTGGATAAGGTTTTGGGGTTCAACAGGAGCCTGAGAGCCAATTCGACTCCATCAAATTGATCGATCCTAGGAGGGGAGGTCGTGCAGCCTAGGAGGATGAGGGGGTTTGCATCAGAAGTGTACCAAGGACCTATGCAGCCTAGTCAACAAGCAAGAATATTTTCAATCACACATGATTGAAGTAGAAGGTATGATCAATAACCATGCATTTACTATTTTTAGTTGATTCAGGAGCTAGTCATAGCTATATAGATTCCTAGGTAGTGGAAAGATTGTAATCTGCAAGAAGCAAGCATGGGAAATATTGGCTGGTATAGTTGGCTACAGGAGCCAAGAGAAAATTAATTTAGTTGGTTAAGTCAGGTCCAGTAGGCATGATTGGGCTGAGCACCAAGGTAGATTGGAACATCTTGCCTTTGGATTCGTATGACTATTAAATTGGTATGGATTGGTTGGACCAACACCATACTATATTAGACTGCCATCACAAGGAATTCCCTTTCCTAGATAAAGAAGGAATCTGAGAACAGTCCAAGGAATTCCCAGGGAAGTAGCTATCAGAGAAATTTCAGCAATGGAGCTGAAGAAATGTCTCAAAAAAAATAAATCGATGTCAAATAATTCTATGTAGCTAGAAAAGGGGACATATGTGCATCCTTACAATATGAATAGAGATTGGCTATGCAAGTCAAGTTTGAGACTAGGATTCAAAGAGAAAAGAAGCTACAAGAAACCTGAAGTATTAAGGTAGTCAATCAGAAAAAGGCTGAAGTAGTTCAGTTCGAAAAAGTAAATGGATGTTGAAGAATCCAGATTCTATAAAACATCTTGGTTTGGAATTTTAATTCATTCAAGTATGACTTGGGATAGTTGGATCCAGGAAATTAATGAAATTTGAAGATTAATATCAGCTTAGTATGTGACTAGAAATGTGAAGGAAACCAAGATTGATTGGCTAGAAAGTGCTTAGGTTAGAACTAATCATGTACAGTGACTAGAATGAGAGAACAATAAGATTCAAGAATCCAGGAAGAATTGAAGACTTCTGGGATCAACAAGAAAAAGTTGTACATGGAGAAGGAAGTTGCTGCAATTTCTGTGGCAGCAAGTATGTTATGGCTTGTTGGGAAAAAAAAAGGAAATAATTCTCCCATGTTTCAAGTGTTGTTGATGATGTTGCTACATATGGAACGAAGCAACAAAAAGTTCAAGTGTTGGTTATAAGTTTGATAAAAGAAGCATGAAAGCTTCTACTATCATCAACTAGTCATGTAACATCAAATTCATTCAATGGTAGTTATGCAGGTAAGTATTTCTCTTTTGAAAGTATGTCACATAAATTCCAACGGGAAATTCAGGTAAGAATTTCTCTGAAAGAATTTTATAATACACAATATGGTATTATTTAAATGCATTAACATGAATAAGATACCACTAGAGGTGGTAAAGGCTAGAGGTCTGTTATAGTTATCAAATTGTTTATCTTTTGAATGCACACATTGACATAGTAGAATGTCATGTTAATTTGGTGGGGGTAATAACCAAAGAAATAAAATATAAGAACTTGTTATAGGAATGAATGTCAGTAACACTAGTCATGTATGAGACCAGGACATGTCTGGATATGGAAAAGTATGGATATGGAAAGGTTATGAACCACACAGGTACCAAAAGATTCCTACCTTTAAATAAAAATTGAACTGCAAGCTTTTTGCTAACACTAATGAACACCACAGAAATATATTTTTGGTGTAGTGTTCGGGTCAAAAAGGAAGGCATCCAATTAATTGGGAAGACAATAGGAAGTGTGTGGAGAATGTGGCAAGACATTAGCAAGAATTCCAACTTATGGATGGTGATCTACATGACTGGGATAAACAGAATTATGTAATTCAATGCAAGGTGCATTGAGAATTGCACTCATGCATAGTAAGTGATAGAATTGTATACTTAAATGAAATTTTTGAATGTGTTTTGTAAATACATGCATATATATTATTGCATGGAAATAATTGTTACTAATAGCTGAAATGTTGTTAACTCATGAATTTGAGGACATTCAAGAGTTGTTAGACATTGCAACAGGGAAGTAGTCATGTAAGCATTGACTACAGAAAAATTCTTGTTCAGATAAAGAAGTAATGAACTTACATATATTAATTATGAACATGCATATGCATAGAATGATGAGTCATTCTATTTTGTTACATTGTTTGGTAATTGTGATTGATTTGCTAGGTGTAGGAAATTATAAGATCATTCAATAAGGTTTTGTACATATTGCAATTGAATTATGATGTACAGGGAATACTAACAATTTGTTGTCTATATGCAAGATGAAGCATTGAAAGAAAAATGGTATGCAGTTTGGTGCGTGTGGAAAACCACAAGGAACGTTTCATTCCTAATATGGAAACAACCAACAAGAATTATGAAATAGAATTTCATGTTTTGGGGAAAAGTTGAATTCCCTTTGCACTAAGTTTAAGTTCCTAAATGAATTGTTTTATGTTATCTCATGATAAATGCATGTGTGTGATGCAGATGAGATGATATTGATTAAAGTTGGAATGTTGATTGCAAAGAGTAGCTTTGGGGAAGATGTTGATTGGAGACGATGGATCTTACCCTTTGGATCCCTGATGGATCTGGGTGTGTGTACACTTCCCCTTGGGTTTCCTTGGAGAAGGATGGATCCCTAGAGGGATAATTGTGGGGATGAGCTCCTCAGTATGAGGACTGAAGGGTACCTGGAGACCTCTAAGGGAAGTTGGAACACTTGGAGCCACAATGCTCTGAGACTTCCTGTCCGGCCAATGTTGGAGCCCTGGAAGGGAAGTTGAGTAGTCGATGAACTATTGGATAGTGAAGGTGATAACTACCTTGGGTTGTACATGCATGTGGGAAAGAGATACCATTGGTTGGAGTGCTATAGAGGTTTGGTAGATTTCCCTAGACCATGTTGATATTGATTGTGGGCCATGGTTATCTTGGGAAGCCATTTCCATGATGGAGTCATAGCCCTTGCTTGGGGGTGAAATGCTGCTGAGAGTTTATCAGCAGTGAGATCTAAGGCTGGGTGGAACGTCATGGATCTACAATTAGTCGATGCTTTCAATGAGTTTTAATTGAAGCATGTAATAAGGAACAATGAGTTGAATTCTTCCTGAAGAATCTCTATGGAATAAGAAATTAAATTCCAGTTGTAGTATGAACACCTGAATTGGTGCTTAAAAGTAGAGAACCAGGTGGATCACATGCTTCCAATAGCTAAATCTTGGAGCCTTTTTTAATCATTTTTGAATTGTATATGTATAAATAAGTTGCACTGAGGAAGTTCAAAAATAAGGGGAGGGGATTGTAATATCCCAAGGCCGAGCCCTGGTTGTAATCATTAATTGTAACATGTTTTGTAGGCTGGTGAGCCAAGTGTTTTAAGCTAGAAGGATTATGTGTTTATTAGGCCAGAGAGACTAGATGTTAAAGGCCAGGAGCATGTTTTGTACATATAAATATTCATATTATTAATATAAAAAACATCGTTGGGTGTAGACCAACCATGAATATAGAGTATGGGGGACTAAGCTCCACTAGGTTGGACAAGGGAGGAGGCTAGGAGATTGGGGGGAAAGGGATAATATTAATAGATTAAACCCAAGAGAATAACATATAATTATTATTTTTAAGGTTGTAAAGAGGATATTAATTTATCCTAAGATCCTTTAGGGAGATGAACAAGTTCCAAGTGGGGAGGAACGTGCTCTTGGAGAGCCAAGTGTCATCCAAGATGCATGCATATTTATGGGGGTGCTCTCACCATTCTCACCATTCTCTCCCTTATGTCCATTTGGAGGATTATGTCCATGGGTTTCCCCATTCACTCATGCACTGAGAAAGCATCCAATTAGTCATGTCCTCCATTGTTGAATTCATCAACCACCATAAACCTCTGATACAAGCCTGATTTGATACCTTTGTGGCACATGTACCTTGTGGATTGCCTGTGTATTATTTTTTCATTACCATCCCGTACGTCCAATTGTTGCTATTTCCATCACCATGCCCATGTGTTGAGGAGCAGGAGTGAAGAAACGGGTTGTCAGGCCCGTGGATAGAAGAAGAAAGTTGTCATGCTTGTGAGAAACTCTCTCCAGTCAAGATATTGTGTTGATTAAGTGAGTTCTCCTAGAGGGAGTCTAGTAAAAGATACAAAGCTCTGAGAATTCCTGATCTGACCTATTGTTGAAGCCCCAGAAAGGGAGGTGAAGCATTCAATGGATTGTGGGATAGTGAAGGTGTATATTCTGGGGGTGGGACATGCATGTGGGGAGTGAGAATCTGTGAGTTGTGGGCGTAAGTGGCTCCTTAGAGGAAATCCTTCCTGTTGTATTGTGCAACTTCTTGTTGACCCTTCCTAGCCTAGGAATCCCTTTTTTGGTGGAGTTTAGTCCTAGCTCAGGGGTGACCCACTCCTAAGAGTGATGAGCAACATGGTCTAAGGCTGGGAGGTTTGTGGAAGGTCTGCACGTAGTTGGTGTACTTGATTTAAAAGATAAGTACAAATCCTTTGTTCATTTACATGTTGTGTATTTGTACATGCTATATTGAAGAATATTGCTTGTATATGTTGTATGTATATTCTTACTGTTATTCTGCAGTAATATGTGTATTAGCATAATATATTGTTTGTTTATATATATATATATATATATATACAGATGATAATTGTTATTTCTATGAGGTAGCATGGCCAGCCTGTTGGTTTCCATGGATGTTACAAAATGGTATCAGAGAAAAAATATGTTTACTCAGTGACGTTGTCATGGCCTGTTGAGGGGTCGGGGATGTTACATCGCTGGAAGAGTCCTCCTTCATATTTAATGAGGAGATGGGGTAGAGTACCCATCTGTAATACTTCCATACCTAAACATGAGCTGGGGATTTGGACCCATGCAACCTTGCTGAGAAAGGGAAGAAAGAGCTAATTCATGGGGAGGAGAAAAAATATTTGTGAAGAGAGCAGAGTCGAAAGAGCAATCTGGAGAAGAGAATAGAGCGTTTTGTAGCTCTCTGGTTCGAGAAATAACTGGGAAATAATATTGTTATGGACATAATAATATGTTGGAAAGGTTTTCATTACAAGATGATAAACGAGGCTGACGAGTAACTATGGAAGTACTCAGGCAGACCTCCTTGCTTGGTATAGAGAAAACCCATTGCCAGGATTTTGTGGGAGGAGGAGAGTTACCTCGTCCCTGACTGTTGTTGAGAAAGAAGAAAGAGTCTCTGTTAGAGCATCGTGTTCTAGCTTGGAGGTGTCTAGTGGTAAATCCATTAGGAGTGGTTGTGCCTATGGTTCGATCAAAATATGAACCCCTTCATACTCTTTTCCCTAAAATGGAAATGGTGATTGAGCATATTTTTATGTATATGAATGAGATTTTTGTTGAATGGTTAAATTACGAAATATACATTATCTCTCCATGAAATCATTCTTTTAAATGGGTGTATGCTTCAATCATCTGAGAATTTAAAGAGTTGTAACATGTAAGCCTGTAATATCTTCAGGGAGAGATATATTGAATTGTTTAAGTCATGTCAGTCTCTAAATTCTACCCTCACGGGAACTCCAAGTTCAAACCTTGTGGAAGGAGGACGCCTCCTTCAGATATTTCACCTGTATGACCAAGGGCTCATGCCGATGTCCTTAACCCATTTACGGCTAAGGGAGATAGTGTGTAGCCCACAAGAGTTTCCAAAGGACCCATGTGACCAAGGTATGGGAACCTTACGCTAGGCCCAAAAGAAGTTAATCCTTCTAGCTTTGGAACTCTGAGAGTTTGGAACTCCAGAGTGCTTTGACCCTACCATTTATAAATCGGTCGAAGGAAATTGATAATTACGATTACCCAACAAGTTAATTGGCACATGCGGTTTCCTTATCCGGGACAATTAGACTTTCCCACCATTAAACCTTGATCCACTCAGTTATCATGAAGTAACGCGAACCACCGATCTGAGAGTATTTGGAAGACCCCTTGGTCGTTGGATCCACCTCAAGGAAACTTTGGTAAACTCCCACTCCATAAGAATGGGGATGATATATCATCAAAGTCCCTGAATGTCGAAATCTCAAAGTAATGAGAGATGTGGATTTGGAAATCCAGTGGAAAGAACTCTCAGTTGTTAGATCGAAATTAATGAAGAGGTAGTGCTAAGCACTTCAGCGAAGTCCCACTTCAGAAGATTAGAGGTGGTTTAACGCCAAAACGTTTGAATGTTAGAGCCACGAAGTGTTAAGATCCATATATATAAGGAACTATAACTCCAACCCAAGTGACTGAGGCTATGACCTCGCTCAATTCTTCAAGCGCTAACCTCCTATCGAGGATCAATGGTCATACTTGAAACAATGTGGAGATATATGATCATAGAATATTGTGGAGTCCCAACTAGCACGACATTTATATCCTTTCCCAAGTTCCACAATATAAAATGCTCCCTTGTGGTAGATTCGATGCCAACCGTTGATCCTGTCGAATCTATAGATCGACAGTCTAGGAGGATTGTGGAGGTTAAACCCACATGGATGTTAATTCTTCACCAAATATCCACAACTTCTCTCCACCGTAGATCTTACTACGGAGCAGGTAGAAACCCCCCCGAATGTTGAAATTACGAATTAATGTAAGTCGTAGATTCATGGATCTACTTGAACACACCTCAAACGAGAGATCTAACGAGTATTGGGAGAGACCTGGCTGTAACTCCGAATTTCAGAGCTTTGAGTGGTTTGACAAGTTGGTGAATCTAGGAACCCTTAGAGGTTGTCAATCCCATATTAACGTACCACACTGATGTCACCTAGGGTTACGTGGACCCCTATCTGGTATGCCATTTGTCACCCTGATCTGTGCTTCTCACATACCCTAAATGCCATCAGAATGTGACATGTGTCACCTCCTAACGAGGTCACATGTCACCCCTGGACTCTATCGTGTGTCATCCCCCTAGTGCATGCATGCTCGACCAAAAGCTAGTAGAGTACCCAAGACTTCGGGAGTTCAAAACTATGAAAGGAAGTATAGTTCAAGGTGAGGGAACCTCCAAAAACTAAATTTATGAAGCGATAGGAGCCAAAGATCCGAGGACCCTTCAGGATCTCCCCTAACCATTGGATCTAGACTGTATTCGACACTTCAATGAAGTCCTACTCCAGTAGACACCGAGTGTGGAGGGAGTAAACTCCTCAAATGTCGGAGATGTGAATAAATGTGAACTGATGTGGATAGTGAAGGTGTATACTCATGGGGTGGTACAAGCATGTTGAGAATAAGAGCTTGTGAGATATGGGCATAAGTGGCTCCTTGGAGTAAATACTTCCTATTGTACTATGCTACTTCCTGTTGACCTTGCCTATCCTAGGAATCCCTTTCCTGGTGGAGTTGAGTCCCAGCTAGGGGGTGACTCATTATTGAGAGTGATGAGCAGCGTGGTCTAAGGCTAGGAGGTTTGTGGAAGGTCTGCACGTAGTTAGTGTACTTCAATTAAAATATAAGTACCAATCATGTTTTCATTTAGTACATGCTTTGTATTTGTACATGCTATATTGATGAGTATTTCCTGTATATGTTGTATGTATAGGCTTATTATTATTATGCATTAATCTGTGTATT
>SNQJ01S0012911.1:31345-95453 GCA_010110895.2 Picea sitchensis | reverse complement strand
TTATTTGTATGAGGTAGCATTGTCATCCTGTTGGTGGCCAGGGATGTTACAGAATGGTATCAGAGCACAAAGATGCTTACTCAGTGATGTTGCCTCAGCCTGCTGAGAGGCGGGGGACGTTAAAAAATAAGCCATGGTTTCAACACTGAGCCTAGATGGGCCAAATAGGTGGTTAATGAAGCAAAGGTTTCAGATTGAATTATTGTCAAGAGGGACAAAATTCGAAGTTCAGAGAGTTCCTGAGTGTCAGAAAGGCACTGTGTGAACACTTGGACTGTGTTTAGAAGCTCAGGAAGTATAGCGGTACAAGAAAACCTACGGAGGAAGGATACCACCGAAAGCATGGTGTTGGGCCACAAAGTTTAGAATTTGGACCATAGGATTTGTTCGGAAGAAGGAGGATCCTTCAAAACTGTCAGATCGTGGAAAAGGAGCATGGTGGTTAAGCAACAAATTCCTTCGGGACTTCGTTGCTCCAACTATTCGAAGTTACTTGTCGTAAAAGGAAGGAAAAGCATCGAAGCTCTAAAGTCCTAGAGGATATCTATGCCATAGATCTGAGGAAAAGTGCTTGACCATTGGATTGACTCAAGACAGATCATAGCCATTAGATCAAGTCAAGATAAAGAGATAAGGCACAGCGGTGAAGAACAAATCTCAGCCATCATATTTGGGCACAAGTGATTGTGAGTCGTAGATCTCACAGCAGTTCGGAAGTTTGGCACTTTGATAGAAATGGAGTGTGCTAGAGTGAAAACTCCTGAAGTCTCAAAGTCCAGAGTTGATCTCGACCATTCATTAAAGGAGGAACATGTCGGAAGATCAGTGCATTCGGGAGTTCGAAATTCGGGAGAATTGAAGTGTGCTAGTGAGAAATATTCTGAAGTCCCAAAGCCCAAAGGCCTGAAGTGACATGGCTTAATGATGTCACCTGGGATGACATGGACACATGGGATATTTGGAATGTGTCAGTGAGTTAATAACCTTTGGAATATTGAAATTCCAATTAGAACGTGACATGTGTCACCCTTCTGATTGGGCCACGTGTTCGCTTCTAGTATTCTACCATGTGGCACTCTTCTTGAGCATGGTTAGTGGGGCCCCTGATGGTCACAGTGGAAGTGTGGAGGGAGATAGTGAAATCCAGAGACATGGCACTCCAAAGGAACTTGGTCAACAAGTGTTTAAGTATGAATAATCCCAAAGGCCCGATGGTCAGAGTCTACCTCGACCATTGATCACAGAGGACACGCTGCAGCAGATGCGGTAGTACAGAGACTTGACACTCTAGAATAATTGAGAGTATGGACATTTCGGAACTCCCGAAGATGGATTCCTCGAGTTGATCATGGTTGTTGGTTGAAAAGAAGGCATAAACCATTGATGTGTTGTTTGTGAGTTCATCGGTCCCACACTCTAACAGATCTATGCAGCGGTACTTCGAAAACTCACGAAGCCGAAGCTCGATGGTAAATATCAGTCATCAGTTGTTGAGGATCCATGGACATATATCCACCCAATTCCGCATGTTTTCCAGTTCGGCGTTCAAAATAAATGAGAGAAGAAGGTGTGAAATTCTCCAAATCTAGAAGTTCGGAAGCGTCGAAGTTTCAGATAAGAGCTTATCAACTTAGTGCTTGTTCACAACTTGTAGTCACATGATTTGGGGACCGAATAAAAAGGGGTCTAGCGCCCGAATTCTTGTTTTAACAATAGAAAAAGGCTTAGAGAAGGAACCGTGAGGATCCTTGATTGAGCAGACTGCATCGAAAGAAGTAAAAAAAGTACGTGCAGAGGAGGCACAACTAGTGTTACTAAAAACCCTGTAAGCTCTTCCAGGTGTGTAGAGAGCCAATGCAAGGAGTACACAAAGTACCAGGAGGGCACATGAATCGTTTGATGGAGAGAAGTGATGAGACCCTTTGGAAGTCAGATCAATTTCAAAGCTCAGGAAATATAGTGCAAGTGCGCACAAATGAACTTGCTTCAAGTTCGGGAGCTCAGGAGGGATAGCGTTTTCTCATAAGCACAGTCGATATCCAAGCAGTCGATCTCGGAAAAGAATAAAATGTCGCAACCTTTGAATATTATCAAAGTTCATTCATCGGAAGGAAGTAACAAAGCTCATGATGGAGGAGATACTACAATAGTTAGATTGGCTGTGAGATTTGATCTGGGCCATCAAAGATCTACGTCTAGACAAGGAATGCAGAGGAGGAAGACAAATCCCAACCGTTGGATCTGAGCACAAAGTATAGAGAGTCTTAAGATCTAGGTAAGTTGCATGAATTTTAATCCCCAAAGCCCTTCGAACTTCATGAAATCCAGGCATTTAGAGCTCGAGTGCACAGGATATCGAAATCGCCGAAGCTCTGAAGGCCAAAGTAGAACCTGGCCATTGGTGCTTGAAAGTACATGTCAACAGATCATGAAATTCGAATCAACAATACTACCTGAGATTTCAATCCAAGAGTGTGAAAAACTCCCAAAGTTTGAAGCACAGAAGTAAATCTTAACTGTTGGTGTAGGAGAACACGTGACACTTGATCATTAAATCTGGAGGATTTGAAGTGTGGTACTTCGAAAATCCCTGAAGCCCGGAGTAGCGGAGAAGATATCAATAGTCCATAGTTTGGAGACACATGGCAGAAGATACTGCATTTCAGAGGAATCCAGTGCAAAAGAGTGGAGAACTTCCGAAGTTGTTAGTAGTCGAAGTATATCTGGGTCATTGATCTAGCGGTGATTGTTGGCCCTTGAGCAAGTTTTGAGGATCCTTGGTCATGTTTGACCTACTTTTGGGACTTCTTCAGGCTGTCGAAGGAGGAGCGCAAGTCGAAGCAGAGATCCCGGTATCTCGACCCCTTTTTAGGGATTTTTGGGTTTTGGGCCTATGTAACGGGAATGGGGATGTCGGCCCATGGCTTTACCCATGTTTAGGCCCTTTTGTAATGCATAAATAGAAATCTAGGTGATGTAGGAAGTAAGTTTGATCTATGTGATTGAAGAAAAGCTAGACACTGTCCTAAGTGCAACTTGTAAGTGCTTTGTGCTTGCTATGTTGATAATTTGTAGGTCTAAGTGCAAGTGATTGTAAGAGACTGTGAAGAGGCTTTATGTTGTAACTCGAGGAAGGAGGATATAGTAGAGTGTGCACAGATATCCTTTCCTCTGCGGAGTAATATATCATGGCTCTGTGCATGTAGAAGATTGACAGAAAGAAATAAAGAAGAAGAGTCGGTGGACATAGCCCCAGGGTGGGGATGAACCTCGTATATCCCGTGTTGTGGTTTCTTTGTGATTTATGGTTGTTCTCTTATTATGTGGTTAAATTCTTAGTGCACTAATGCATGCATAGAAGAATCTAATATGGTAGCTTAGTATTGAATAATGTGAATGAATGCTAGATATGATCTATGTTGGTATGCTTAGTGCTTGAATTTATTGGATCTGTGTTAATACTGCGCTGATCTATTGTTAGGGTTTAGTTGCATTGTAAACTAAGACTGAATATTAATGAACTATAACTCCTAAGTTCTTTGTTAAGGTGTTACAATCACAGATATGTGTCCCAGCTAAGGTTGCAGACATCTGAGTCCTGCAACCACCCCTGCCTCTACCTCGGGTGAGACTTCATCTGCTTCGTAGGTGTTTCTGAAAGGGCCGGTAGTTAGGGTTTTTTTGGTGCTCTGTTGTAAGTGTTGAGCCCTAGGTATGCCCCTGTTCCAACAAATGGTTCTATTGTCAGGACCTGAAACTGTGATTGTTGGGAATTGAAGGAAAAATATCTCTATCCATAGATCTGTTACACTAGTGCGCAACATTCTACTTGACCTGTGAAGCTCTCTGCTAAGAAGAAAATTCAGATATGAATAAAAGAGGTAAGACCTGAAAGATTTGTTCTCTAATAAAAGTAAAGTAAGAATTTTTGGTTAAAGAGGTAATATCATAAATCTTTGTTCTCTGATAAAGGTAAGAACAGTGAAAGTTTTTTATTGAAAAGGTAAGAAAAGTTGAAATTTTTGTTTCAAAAGTATGGATCTAGGTAGGTTTGATAAATCTTGTCCTAGATTGAAACGTTGGGCACAACTAGATGAAAGAAGGTTTGAAATGAGTAGATCTGACAAAAATAGTGAAAGATATGTTATTCCTATGCATAGAAAGAATGTTTGGACTAACAAATGGATGCAGGACCCTAGGAAGAATTTTTTGCAGGTTAGCTACTATGATCCTAGTGCACAGTACAAGAAAGATTGGGGATCATTTCAAAGAAAAATAAGACTAACCCTTGGTTACAGTTGCAGAAGATCAAGACATCTTGCTAAGGAATGCCCTAGTAGAATACCTAGTTGTCTTTGTTGTAAAGCCACAGATCATGAATATGAATATGACACAAGAAAACCCTAAGGGAGGTCAAGAATCGGAGATCATGGAAGAACCCCAGAAACAATCAGAGAAGTTATTGCTACAAATGAAAGAAACCCTAAATGATCACAGAAATATCAACTTATCAGAGATCTTCCAAGAAAAAGAACGCATAGAAGAAAGAATAGGAGACTTCGGCATTGATTGTGTTCTGGATGAAGAAACACAGGTAAATATCATGACAGAAAGAACTTGGGAAACTTTAGGAAAGCCTGCTATGATTCCTTCAATGAGAGGATCAAGATTATTTAGAGGAAAGTTGATAACCCTATGTGGAAGAGTCGCCCAGGTATCTATGAGAGCTCATGGAACCTTGACAGCAGAAGATTTTGAGATTGTTAAATTTGTTGAGAGCAACGCCCCATTTGCTATATTACTAAGAAAACCTTGGATTGAAAAGGATCAGGCAAGAAGAAAAGAAGAAGAAGTCTTAGAGAAAAAGAAGAAAGAATTAAAAGATTTTATGATTGGGAGGATAGCACACTTGATTGAAGAACAAGAGAAAAGATCAAATCTACTTAGAACCAAAAACTTGGATGTCGAAGTTGAAAGAACACAAGAAGACTCATAGATGAGTAGAAAACCTACCCCAGATAGAGAAGACATATTACTCTTTGACCCTATGAAAGGATCTCAACAGCGCGAAGTTACTATGCCAAAAGGAGATAAGAATCAGGATGGAAAGAGGAATACCGAGACGAAGATCACCAAGAAGAAGGCTAGAAATATCAGTAAGAAGAGAGAAAAGATAGAAAGGTTACAAAAGGTTCTAGAGGGGACTTCGTAGAAGGAAGGTTTGTAAGACTAGAACTTCGTCGAGATATTAGAACAGCGCAACATGGCACTTCTCCATGGTGAAGCGATATAGTCGTTGAAAGAATTATAACCGTTAGCCCAACGACCCAAATGGTTAGAACAACAGTGATGGCCCGAAGACTCTCCATCAGACCATTGGGACCATGCCGCAATAGACAAAGCTGCATTGATGAAGGCCTCTCATCTATTAGAGAGATTCGTTACATCGTGCCTACTTAGTCCATCAACTGTTGCACCGAGAACACTTTTGTGAATTGTATCCAAGCCAAATCACTGTTATCGTGCTATGTTTATTGAGATCGACACCTGTTCCATTACCTTGCACACTCATTCATCCACCCGATTTATCCAATATAAACATGTATGTCGGATGATCTCAGCGGTGCAAAGAAATTCATCGAAGAAGTTCTCATCTATCTCATGGCCGAAAAAT
Source organism: Picea sitchensis (assembly GCA_010110895.2). Taxonomy (NCBI): domain Eukaryota; kingdom Viridiplantae; phylum Streptophyta; class Pinopsida; order Pinales; family Pinaceae; genus Picea; species Picea sitchensis. Next base: position 89,779 of record SNQJ01S0012911.1, on the reverse strand, counting down.
TAATGTTCGCATGTATTCAAGCATTATCAACGAGAGGAGTGCAAGCCTCTTCGTCGACTACTCGCAGATCTGGAACATCCCTACCGGCAGCAGAGAAGAGAACCAAGCACCGAGATGACTTGGAAAACGCGAAGCTAATCCTGACCATCCTACCCAACAAAATCCCGCCTCTGGCTGGTGAAGTGAGTCGTGACAGTATCCTGAGAGACTTTGATTATACCTTGGTTACTGCGTACCTCCTGAAGGGGATATGTGCAGTTAGAGTGCAATAGGATAAGATCGCGATGTTGAATTTTAGCAACTTCAACCTAGGATATGGAAAGAACCATAGTATGCTCTCTCCTTACAGATACTTGTCCAAGATGAAGGGGAAGAGCTCGAAAATAATCCCCCATCCATGCACTATGAACCTCGCACAATCCACCCTCTTCAATGTAATGAAGATTCCCCTCTTTGGAAGAAACCAGGAGGTTAACGCATGTGTTAAGATCCTACTCTCATGTTACCATGGTGGCTACCTATGGCTAGACTGACTCATCACAGTCGATCTGACGTTGATCCATAGGATCACCGGATTGAGCATGCAGGGACCCGACCTGTAGGAATTCTACCCAGGGAAGGCTACAGATCGCACATTGGTACATAAGATCAAAGACACATATGGCGATGTAGAAAATGGAACACAAGGCTACAAGGTAGCTTCCATATAGAATGGCACAGTGCACCTGAACTGCCAGCTGATCACAGGAAAGTGTGTAAGGAAGAATAGACCTACACAGGTCACAAGATTTGTTGTTGACCTCACCGGGAAATGTGTAGAAGGACTCCAGATGAACTAGTCGAAGTACTTGGTCAACTAGATGGAATTAGACAATCGTGAAGCTCACGATCAGGGCTATGAGTTCCACTTTAGTTGGCTCATAATCCTCATCACATTTACCACTTGGGAAATGCCGAAAGGTGCAACCTTCCCAGACACTGAGTTGTTCTAGTCGCTCGCTGTGAAGTTCACCACGCTCTGGTACTCGAGCGATATGGGAAAATAGTGGAAGTCAAACTCATTCTTTCATACATATTTTCTCCAACTGAAGAGCGATATCGAAGTTGTCCCTCACATGACACCAAACACCCTGCATTGGATCCGACCCCTCATGAAGTTCTGCGCATATCAACACTTCATTCATATCACCGTGCACACAAATGAGAATAAAGAAGAGCTTCAGTCATACTACAAGCTCACAAAGGAGGACCTTGAAGAGATAATGAAGGGATGGTCTGTAGAGCTCCTCATCCCCGCTGACCCCACAGAAATGTCAAAACTTGAACTAATCAGCAGCCCAGAGATCACTCATGAAGCAAAGGATACTAGCAACTAGCAACTTCAATAAATAATAGCAGACATAGAGCTACGAACAATGCCCAGCACTCCGCCAGATGTACAAGATCAAAGAGAATCAACTGCTCAAAGCATAGTTGAAATAATCAAGTCCCTCGCCATGGAATGTAAATAGCTAAATGATCGCAATGCCCAGACTTATGAGTGACTCACTAAGGATCCTGAACTGAAGGCACTAGAGTCACAACTCCAGGAGGAAAAGAAGCAAGCTGAAACAGTACAGGCACATTTGAAACCCTTATTTGTCATTGAGAGGATGAAGCGATCCCAAGAACAGCGCACTACTCAACAGCAGGTCCACACCATTTAGAGCAAAGTCATGGAAGTGACTCATAGGATCCAGCCAATACAGGATGAGGCTTTCCAACTATTCACAGAGATTGAAGGCCAAGGAGAAGAATTGGAGTAAGTCGTCACTGCAACTAAACAAATTTTAGAGGGACCCATCAACAAAACAGTAATCCAAGAGTTCATCAAATAGGAGGTCGTGGCGCAGCAACAGGTCGAAGAAGTTCGAGCCAAGATCGAGGCTTTTGAAGTAGAGCTACCCAAACCAGAGTGACTCGGGACAAGTCATAGGTGAGTGTTGGGGGCTTGTTGTCCCTTGACCAAGTTTTGAGGATCCTTGGTCATGTTTGACCTACTTTTGGGACTTGAACATGCTGTCGAAGGTGGATCACAAGTTGAAGCAGAGATCGCGGGATGTCGGCCCCTTTTTAGGGATTTTTGTTTTTTGGGCTTATGTAACGGGTATGGGGATGTCAGCCCATGGGTTTACCTATGTTTAGGACCTTTTTGTAATGCATAAATAGAAATATAGGCGATGTAGAAAGTAAGTTCGATCTATGTGATCGAAGAAAGGCTAGACACTGTGCTAAGTGCAACTTGTAAGTGCTTTGTGCATAATATGTTGAGAATTTTCAGGTCTAAGTGCAAGTGATTGTAAGAGATTGTGAAGAGGCTTTGTGTTGTAACTCAGGGAAGGAGGATATAGTGGAGTGATCGCAGATCTCCTGTCCTCTACAGAGTAAGATATCATGGCTCTATGCATGTAGAATATTGACAAAAAGAAATAAAGAAGAAGAGTTGTTGGGCATAGCTCCAGGGTGGGGGTGAAGCACCTATATCCCGTGTTATGGTTGCTTTGTGCTTTATGGTTGTTCTCTTGTTATATGGTTAAATGCTTAGTGCACTGATGTATGCTTAGAGAAATCTAATATGGTAGCTTACTACTGAATAATGTGAATGAATGCTAGATCTGATCTATGTTGGTATGCTTAGTGCTTGAATCTATTGGATCTGTGTGAATACTGTGATGATCTATTGTTAGGGTTTAGTTGGGTTGTAAATTAAGATTAAATATTAATGAACTATAACTGCCAAGTTCTCTATTAAGGTGTTACAATCACAGATCTGTGTCCCAGCTAAGGTTGCATACATTTGAGTCCTACAACCACCCCTGCCTCTACCTCGGGTGAGATTTCATCTGCTTCACAAGTGTTGTCGAAAGGGTCAGTAGTTAGGGTCTTTTTGGTGCATTGTTGTAAGCGTTGAACCCTGGGTCTACCCCTGTGCCAATAGGGACAAGTGTCACCAGTTCTTGCACTTCAGAGAAGGAACCCTCTGGAGGAAGATGGAGTTGGGTGGAGAAAGAACCCCTGAAGGCCGAAGAGTCGGAGTTTATATGCGTCGTCCATCAGCAGAGGACAAGTGTCATCATATCTTTCACTTTGAAGGATAACCACTTCGGAGGAAAGTGAGGTCACATGGGTTGAGAACTCTCGAAGGTAAAAGCATTGGAGTTCATCATGACCATTGAGATTCATGGATGTGTGTTACAAGATCTGACACTTCAGAGAGTTGTCACTCCAGAGGTTTGTGGCATTGAAGACATTAGAAATCCTGAAGCACGGATTCATGAAGATATTTGTGGTCATTTATTTGGATAGACAGTGGGGACTGTTGATTCCTCTCATGTCAGTTGAGAAATTCACGAGTTCAGATTTTGGGAGATTGGCATTGTGGTGAGTTGAAAACACCTGAAGACCGAAACTATGAAGCGCGGAGTAAGAACCTATTGGTTTGGCGCCTGGTTATATCCATAGTCATATGCTATCACCACCGAAGGAAAAGGGGATAGGGACTAGAAGTTGAATTTGGAAGCACTGGAAGATTAGAGAAGTGCTCGAAAGGTTAGGTGAGTTTGGACCTGCATGAGGTGAAGTGAGAAGTCCCAAAATTCCTCGGGTATCATCGAATTGGCCCCTAACTTGGCATAGGGTTCCTTAAAGAAATTTGTGGGTTTTGAAAATATCCTCATTCGCTATTTCGAGCACGAGGAAGGAAATATAAGCCTGTAGATAAGGTTTTGGGGTTCAACAAGAGCCCGAGAGCCAATTCAACTCCATCAAATTGATCGATCCTAGGACGGGAGGTCGTGCAGCTGGGAAGGAAGAGGGGGTTTTCATCAAAAGTGTACCAAGGACCTATGCAGCATGGTCAACAAGCAAGCAGATTTTCAATCACACATGATTGAAGTAGAAGGTATGATCAATAACCATGCATTTACTATTTTTAGTTTATTCAGGAGCTAGTCATAGCTATATAGATTCCCAGGTAGTGGAAAGATTGCAATTTGCAAGAAGCAAGCATGGGAAATATTGGTTGATATAGTTGGCTACAGAATCCAAGATAAAATTAATTGAGTTGGTTAAGTCAGGTCCAGTAGGCATGATTGGGCTGAACACCAAGGAAAATTTGAACATCTTGCCTTTGGGTTCGTATGACTATTAAATGGGTATGGATTGGTTGGACCAACACCATACTTTCTTAGACTGCCATCACAAGGAATTACCTTTCCTAGATAAAGAAGGAATCTGAGAACATTTCAAGGAATTCCCACGGCAGTAGCTATCAGAGAAATTTCAGCAATGGAGTTGAAGAAATGTCTCAAAAAAAAAAAAATCAAAGTCAAATAATTATATGGAGCTAGCAATGGGGGCATATGTGCATCCTTACAATATGAATAGAGATTGGCTATGCAAGTCACGTTTGATACTAGGAGTCAAACAAAAGAGAAGCTACAAGAAACCTGAAGTACTAAGGCAGTCAGTCAGTAAAAGGTTGAAGTAGTTCAGTTTGAAAAAGTAAATGGATGTTGAAGAATCCAGATTCTATAAAACATCTTGGTTTGGAATTTTAATTCATCGAAGTATGACTTGGGATAGTTGGATCCAGGAAATTAATGAAATTTGAAGGTTAATATCATCTAAGTATGTGACTGGAAATGTGAAGGAAACCAAGATTGATTGGCTAGAAAGTGCTTAGGTCAGAACTAATCATGTACAATGACTAGAATGAGAGCACAAGAAGATTCAGGAATCCAGGAAGAATTGAAGACTTCTGGGATCAACAAGAAAAATTTGTACATGGAGAAGGAAGTTGCTGCAATTTCTATGGTAGCAAGTATGTTATGGCTTGTTGGGACAAATAAAGGAAATAATTCTTTCATGTTTCAAGCGTTGTTTATGATGTTGCTACATATGGAAGGAAGCAACAAAAAGTTGAAGTGTTTCTTATAAGTTTGATAAAAGAAGCATGAAAGCTTCTACTATCATCAACTAGTCATGTAACATCAAATTCATTCAATGGCAGCTATGCAGGTAAGTATTTCTCTTTTGAAATTATGTTGCATAAATTCCAAAGGGAAATTCAGGTAAGAATTTCTCTGATAGAATTTTATAATACACAATATGGTATTATTTAAATGCATTAACATGAATAAGATGCCACTAGAGGTGGTAAAGGCTAGAGGTCTGTTATAGTTATTAAATCTTTTATCTTTTGAATGCACACACTAACATAGTAGAATGTCATGTTAATTTGGTGGGGGTAATAACCAAAGAAATAAATATAAGAACTTTTTATAGGAGTGAATGTCAGTAAAGCTAGTCATGTATGAGACTAGGACATGGTTGGATATGGAAAAGTATGGATATGGAAAGGTTATGAACCACACAGGTACCAAAAGATTCCTACCTTTAAATAAAAATTGAACTGCAACCTTTTTGCTAACACTAATGAACACCACAGAAATATATTTTTGGTGTAGTGTTCGGGTCGCAAAGGAAGGCATCCAATTAATTGGGAAGACAATAAGAAGTGTGTGGAGAATGTGTCAAGACATTGGCAAGAATTCCAGATTATGGATGGTGATCTACATGACTGGGATAAATAGAATTATGTAATTCAATGCAAGGTGCATTGAATAAATATGCATGGAGAATTGCACTCATGCATAGTAAGTGATAGAATTGTATACTTATATGAAATTATTGAATGTGTTTTGTAAATACATGCATATATATTATTGCATGGAAATAATTGTTACTAACAGCTGAAATGTTGTTAACTCATGAATTTGAGGACATTCAACAATTGTTAGACATTGCAACAGGAAAGTTACAAGTCAAGCAGTCACGTAAGCATTGACTACAGAAAATTTCTTTTTTCAAATAAAGAAGTAATGAACTTACATATATTAATTATGAACATGCATATGCATAGAATGATGAGTCATTCTATTTTGTTAAATTGTTTGGTAATTGTGATTGAATTTCTAGGTGTAGGAAAGTATAAGATCATTCAATAAGGTTTTGTACATATTGCAATTGAATTATGATGTACATGGAATACTGACAATTTGTTGGTTGTATGCAAGATGAAGCATTGAAAGAAAAATGGTATGCAGTTTGGTGCGTGTAGAAAACCACAAGGAACATTGCATTCCTAATATGGAAACAACCAACAAGAATTATGAAATAGAATTTCATGTTTTGGGGAAAAGTTCAATTCCCTTTGCACTAAGTTTGAGTTCCTAAATGAATTCTTTTATGTTATCTCATGATAAATGCATGTGTGTGATGCAGATGAGATGATATTGATTAAATTTGGAATGTTGATTACAAAGAGTAGCTCTGGGGAAGATGTTGATTGGAGACGATGGATCTTGCCCTTTGGATCCCCGATGGATCTGGGTGTGTGTACACTTCTCCTTGCGTTTCCTTGGAGAAGGATGGATCCCTAGAGGGATAATTGTGGGGATAAGTTCCTCGGTATGAGGACTGAAAGGTACCTGGAGACCTCTAAGGGCAGTTGGAACACATGGAGCCACAATTCTCTGAAATCTCATGTCCCGCCAGTGTTGGAGCCCTAGAAGGGAAGTTGAGCAGTCGATGAAATGTTGGACAATGAAGGTGCATACTACCTTGGGTTGTACATGCATGCGGGGAAGAGATATCATTGGTTGGAGTGCTGCAGAGGTTTGGTACAATTACCTAGACCATGTTGATATTTATTGTGGGCCATGGTTATCTTGGGAAGCCATTTCCATGATGGAGTCATAGCCCCTGCTCGGGGGTGAAACGCTGCTGAGAGTTTATCAGTAGTGAGATCTAAGGATGGGTGGAACATCATGGATATACAACTAGTCAATGCTTTCAATGAGGTTTAATTGAAGCATGTAATAAGGAACAATAAGTTGAATTCTTCCTGAAGAATGTCTATGGAATAAGAAATTAAATTCCACTTGTAGTATGAACACAGGAATTGGTGCTTAAAAGTAGAGCACCAGGTGGATAACATTCTTCCAATAGCTAAATCTTCGAGCCTTTTTGAATCATTTTTTAATTGTATATGTATAAACAAGTTGCACTGAGGACAATGCAAAAATAAGGGGAGGGGATTGTAATATCCCAAGGCCGAGCCCCACTTGTAATCATAAATTGTAACATGTTTTGTAGGCTGGTGAGACAAGTGTTATAGGCTAGGAGGATTATGTGCTTATTAGGCCGGAGAGACTAGATGTTAAAGGCGAGGAGCATGTTTTGTACATATAAATATTCATATTATTAATATAAAAAAACATCGTTGGGTGTAGACCAACCACGAAGAAAGAGTATGGGGGACTAAGCTCCACTAGATTGGACAAAGGAGGAGGCTAGGAGATTGGGGGAAAAGGGATAATATTAATAGATTAAACCCAAGAGAATAACATATAATTATTATTTTTAAGGCTGTAAAGAGGATATTAATTTATCCTAAGATCCTTTGGGGAGAGGAACAAGTTCCAAGTGGGGAGGAATGTGCTCCTAGAGAGCCAAGTGTCATCCAAGATGCATGCAGATTTATGGGGGTGCTCTCACCATTCTCACCATTCTCTCCCTTATGTCCATTCGAAGGATTATGTCCATGGGTTTCCCCATTCACTCATGCACTGAGCAAGCATCCAATCAATCATGTCCGCCATTGTTGAATTCATCAACCACCCTGAACCTCTGATACAAGCCTGATTTGATACCCTTGCGGCACCTGTAACCTGCGGGTTGCCTGTGTATTATTATGTCATACCATCCCCCATGTCCAGTTGTTGTTGTTTCCATCACCATGCCCGTGTGTTGAGGAGCGGGAGTGAAGAAATGGGTTTTCAGGCCCATGGATAGAAGAAGTAGGTTGTCATGCTTGTGAGAAACTCTCTCCAGGTGAGATATTGTGTTGAGTAAGTGAGTTCTCCTTGAAGAAGTCTAGTAGAAGCTATAGAGCTCTGAGAATTCTTGATCTGACCTGTTGTTGAAGCTCCGAAAAGGGAGGTGAAGTAGTCGATGGATTGTGGGATAGTGAAGGTGTATACTCTTGGGGTGGGACATGCATGTGGGGAATGAGAATCTATGAGTTGTGGGCGTAAGTGGCTCCTTAGAGGAAATCCTTCATGTTGTATTGTGCAACTTCATGTTGACCCTTCCTAGCCTAGGAATCCTTTTTTCGGTGGAGTTTAGTCCCAGCTTGGGGGTGACCCACTGCTGAGAGTGATGGGCAACATGGTCTAAGGCTGGGAGGTTCATGGAAGGTCTGCACGCAGTTTGTGTACTTGATTTAAAAGATAGGTACCAATCCTATGTTCATTTACAAGTTGTGTATTTGTACATTCTATATTGATGAGTATTGCTTGTATATGTTGTATGTATATGCTTACTGTTATTCTGCAGTAATATGTGTATTAGCATAATATGTTGTTTATATATATATATATATATATGCAGATGATAATTATTATTTCTATGAGGTAGCATGGCCAGCCTGTTGGTTTTCATGGATGTTACAAAATGGTATCAGAGAAAAAATATGTTTACTCAGTGACTTTGTCGTGGCCTACTGAGGGGTCGGGGATGTTACATAGCTGGAAGAGTCCTCCTCCATATTTAATGAGGAGATGGGGTAGAGTACCCATCTGTAATACTTCCATACCTGAACACGAGATGGGGATTTGGACCCATGCAACCTTGTTGACAAAGGGAAGAAAGAGGTAATTCATGGGGAGGAGAAGAAATATTTGCGAAGAGAGTAGAGTCAAAAGAGAAATCTGGAAAAGAGAATAGAGCATTTTACAGCTCTCTGGTTCGAGAAATAACTGGGAAATGATATTGTTATGGACATAAGAATATGTTGGAAAGTTTTTCATTACAAGATGATAAACGAGGCTGATGAGTAACTGTGGAAGTACTTGGGCAGACCTCCTTTCTTGGTACAAAGAAAACCCACTGCCTGGATTTCGTGGGAGCAGGAGAGTAACCCCGTCCCTGGCTGTTGTTGAGAAAGAAGAAAGAGTCTCTGTTAGAGCATCGTGTTCTAGATCAAAGGTAGCCAATGGTAAATCCATTAGGATTGGTTGTGCCTATGGTTGGGTGGAAACAGGAACCCCTTTCAGCATTCGCTTCACGAACTTTGGTTTTCTTATAAGTATCTTCATACTCTTTTCCCTAAAATGGAAATGGTGATTGAGCATATTTTTATGTATATGAATGAGATTTTTGTTGAATGGTTAAGTTATGAAATATGTATTATCTCTCCATGAACTTGTTCTTTTAAATGGGTGGATGCTTGACTCAGCTGAGAAGTTAGAGAGTTGTAACATGTAAGTCTGCAATAGTGTCGGGGAGAGATATATTGAATTGTTTAAGTCATGTCCGTCTCTAAATTCTACCCTCGTGGGAAATCCAAGTTCAAACCCTGTGGAAGGAGGATGCCTCCTTCAGATATTTCACCTGTATGACAAAGGGCTCATGCCCATGTCCTTAACCCATTTACGGCTAAGGAAATTAGTGTGTAGCCCAACAAGAATTTCCAAAGGACCCATGTGACCAAGGTATGCGAACCTTGTGCTAGGCCCAAAAGAAGTTAATCCTTCTAGCTTCGGAACTCTGGGAGTTCGAAACTCCAAAGTGCTTCAACCCTACCATTTATAAATCAGCCGAAGGAAATTGATAGTTATGATTACCCACCAAGTTAATTGGCACCTGCGGTTTCCTTATCTGGGACCGTTATACTTGCCCACCATTAAACCTTGATCCACTCAATTATCATGAAGTAACGGGAACCACCGTTTTGAGAGTATTTGGAAGACCCCTTGGTCGTTGGATCCACCTCAAGGAAACTTCGGAAAACTCCCACTCCGTAAGAATGGGGATGATATATCATCAAATTCCCTGAACGTCGAAGTCCCAAAGTAATGAGAGTCATGGATCTAGAAATCCAATGGAAAGCACTCTCAGCCGTTAGATCGAACTTAGTGAAGAGGTAGTGCTAAGCACTTCGGCGAAGTCCCACTTCATAATATTAGAGGTGGTTTAACACCAAAACTTTTGAATGTCGAAGCCATGAAGTGTTAAGATCCATAGATCTAAGGAGCTATAACTCCAACCCAAGTGACCGAGGCTATGACCTCGCTCAATTCTTCAGGCGCTAACCTCCTGTCGAGGATCAATGGTCGTACTTGAAACAATGTGGATATATACGATCATAGAATATTGTGGAATCCCAACTAGCACGACGTTTATATCCTTTCTCGAGTTCTGCAATAGAAAATGCTCCCTTGTGGTGGATTCGATACCAACCGTTGATCCTGTCGAATCTATAGATCGACGGTCTAGGAGGATTGTGGAGGTTAAACCCACATGGATGTTAATTCTTCCCCCGATATCCACAACTTCTCTCCACCGTAGATCTTACTATGGAGTGGGTAGAAACCCCCCCAAACATTGAAATTATGAATTAATGTAAGTTGTAGATTCATGGATCTAATTGAACACACCTCGAACAAATGATCTAATGGGTATTGGGAGAGACCTGGCGGTAACTCTAGACTTCAGAGCTTTGGGAGGTTTGACAAGTTGGTGAATATAGGAACCCTTGGAGGTTGTCAATCCCATATTAACGTGGCACACCGATGTCACCTAGGGTTACGTGGACCCTTGTCTAGTATGCCACTTGTCACCCTTATATGTGCTTCTCGTAGACCCTAAATTCCATTAGAATGTCACACATGTCACCTCCAAACATTCGGGAGTTAGGAACTATGAAAGGAAGTATAGTTCAAGGCGAGGGAACCTCCAAACACTGAAGTTACAAAGTGATAGGAGCCATAGATATGAGGACCCTTCGGGATCTCCCCTAACCATTGGATCTATACTGTATTCGACACTTTGATGAAGTCCTACTCCAGGAGACACGGAGTGTGGAGGGATTAAACTCCCCGAATGTCGAAGATGCGAATAAATGTGAACTGTAGATATAGGGACCCTTCGAGATCTCTCCTGACCGTTAGATATCAACCATGGTCAGTCCGATGTTGACCACTTTGGTAGAAATGAGGAAGTCACAGCATGAATTCCCTGAATGCCAAAGTTATGAAGTAATGGAGGTTGTAGATACAGGGGTCACGTGGAAACACCATGACTGTAATATCGAAGGACTTGGAAGGCAATCAGTTCGGGGTGACATGGTATGCTGACATCACCCAGGCTGATGTGGAACCACATTTGATGTTCCACGTGTCACCTGGGTTCATACATTTCGTAGACCCTATAGTCCCATTAACACATGACACGTGTCATCCACTGAAAGGGCCATGTGTCATCTACCCCCTTGGCACATGTTCTCTTGGTTTCTTGGCGGGTGGAGTAGTTGGGGCCCACCTATCCTTACCTTTGCGTTTAATACGTCACCTCGTGCAAGAAGAACCCTTCGGGAGTATGGGACTTTGGGACTCCATAGGTTTGGGGTGTAGTGCCACAGATAAGTCGAAAGACCCGAAAGTCGGTGCCACATGGTGAAATTTCGGGGTCCTTCGGGAGTTCGAGATTTTGTAACTCTGGGGAATGTGTCTGCAGAAAAAAAAAAAAAAAAAAGGGTGTTCAGAGCCGAACGTCGAACTCCCCTCTAGCATGTGTGTTAATAAGGAACAAGCCCTACCATTGGATTTGACAGTGCATTGACTTCCACTGTAGATGTATAAATATTGAGATGGTATGAATGAGATGGACCCACATGGTCCTTGACTAATATTTCCCGAAGAGCTTCGGGAACCAATAAATTGCAATCTAGAACTCAGATTTCAATATGGTGGCAACCGTTAGAAAGCTCGTGGCGAGAAAAAGTTGAGGGAGATCTCGGAATTAGGACTTGAGATAGTTAAGGAAAACGAAATTATAATTCCCCATCCTTTAAAAGAGTATTTAAGGGGTCGGGTGTGTTACATGGAAACATGACAACTAAATTTATAAGTACATAAGAAAATGAAAAATGTAGATATCAGATATGATGTCATAGTAAAAGATCATCCCAAAAATATCAGTGTGGTATCTAGATTTGTTCCTTCTAGGTTCACAAGTCTTGGTTAATTATATAAAAGATGAGACACTACACCAACTTGTAGGTTAAGGAACCTTATAACATTGACACACCTATCCAAGAGTCTCTTGCAACAAAATCTATTATTACATAACAAGCTTACTGCGCAAGGACATATCCAATTCCTTTGTTTCAAGTGGATAAAGTAGGACAACTCCCAACTCTAGGTAAATGGTATTTCATTGAATTGGCATGTATGTTTCCTCATCTGCATGAGTAGGAAATGGGGAACATTGACAATTACAAAGAAGTTATAATCCATCCCAAGAATTGACTATTAGAAAATCAAATTATGCATATTCTTTAGTCAACTTCATGGTCAAATCATAATCCATGGATCAGTTGAACCTTGATCAACATTGACTTAGTTGAATCACATATACTTTAACAAGGATCAATCATCATACATGTCAAAAGACATTCTGATTAATTGGAAAACACCTACGCAATCACCATTTATGTGGTAACATGTGTCTCTTCTCCAAGATGATAGCTAGCAATATGACAATTGACCTTCCTTATTCAAATTTTCACTAATTTGAAATTTAAACATACAGGTTGTGCACCCAATCGACACTCATGGATGTATAAATATATATAAGCCTAAGTAGAAGAGGGTTCCACTCCATTGTTAGGTCTCTCTATCTCTATTCTACTAGTGTATGAGTCTTTTAACTCAATTTACCTCCATTCAAGGTTAAGACTTTGTTATCAAACAAATCGGTAAATGCGGACACACACAGATCTCCCTAGTTTCACCCTGAAACTAGAACAAAACAAGACAGAATATAAAACTTTCCCTAAGTTTTAATTATCAAGCATACTAACTAACAAGAGATAAATGACATACCTTTTAAATGTCGTTTGTCCTCACTAGTGTCATCCTCACTCCATTCCAAGGGTTATGGGATGTTGAACCTGTAAAAAGACACAAGCCAACGAAGTGAAAGCAACAATGTATACTCAACAAAACCTATGTATGTGATCAAGGAGTCATACAATAAAATAAGACCAATTTTATGGGAAAGAAATATATCATTCTATTAAAGATATCAAAAGGAGAATAAAACCGATGCCTTTATGTTGTAAGGTCCCTTCCAATAGTCCCTTGCTTCCCACACACTTCTAATCCATGGATTATGTGACTATAGATCTGATAGCTACTCACAATTACTATTCAATCAAGCTATAGCCAACTTTCCAAGCTAATTTCCCAAGCTACAAAACAACTAAATTTCCCCATGAGAACTCCTCTCCTATTATAGGCTGAAAAGGATAGGGTGAGGAGGTTAGGATGATCCCAAGAAATCAGGGACGTGACTCAAATCCAAACCGATCGGAGGCCACATCACCCTTGAAGCTTCTATTCTACAACTTTCGAGAAATTCCCCTTTTTCCTTCGTACAAAAATCATCGCACCCTTAACACTGAGCAAACTTCGACGACATCGCAGGCTACTGTGGTACAACCTGTGACGATCCTAGATTGTCGCACCCTTAACACTAATCAAGGTGCGACGATCCCTTTTTATAAGGTTTTTGACAAAGGAAAAGTATAATTTCATCTCTCTGGGAAAAAGTATCTTCATTCTTCTTCAAGGATTTAGGCCATTGATCCTTCTAAAGTCAAAGGATAGGTTTACATCATTAACGAACATAAGGGTGATGAAAATAATGTGTAACATACTTATTGGATTTTAAGACTTGTAGACTTTTGAGACTGACCACTAAAGGTGATTAATCAATACATCAGAGTTTTTACCCATCGCCTTTCTCTCTTATCAATTCCTAGCTTACATCATCATTGGATTAGTGTTGTAACCAATTTAAGGATCAAGTTTGGTTGCATATACAAGAAGAAAGATTCAATGTCCCATATAGGAAGCTAAGGCCTTTAAGATATGGTCCTTACAACATACTTGAGAAAATCATTTAAAATTATTTTAAGCTCAACATTCCACCATACCTAGGTTTATATCTAGTATTCAATGTGGACTTACTTCGACCCTAATTTCCAGCTCTTCTTAACCATACCAACCTATATCTCAAGGAACCTCGTGACAATAACCTAGATGTATAAGAGCCTCTTGAAATAGACTTTATTGTTGCACAACAAGTTTGCGACATAGAAACCTAGGCAATCCCTTTGTTTCAAGTGGTCAAAGCAAGACAACACCCAACACAAGTTATGTGGTATTTAGTCACTAAATTGGCGTACAAGTTTTCTCATCTACATAAGTAGGCAATGGTGACCATTGTCAATTAAGGGAAAAGTATAATCCATCACGAGACTCAACAAATAATAAATTTACTTGTGTACAATCCTCATTTAACTTCATGGTCAAATCATAATTCACAACATCATTTAACCTCATTAGACCCCAACTTAGTTGAATCATGCATCCTTTGACAAGGATCGATCATCATACATGTTTGACAAGGATCAATCATCATACATGTTAGATAACATGTTAATCCATAAACAAACACTAGGAAATTACCATCATCATGGCAACACCCGTCTCTTCTTCAAACTAACAACTAGTAATATAATTGTTGGTCTTGTTTATTCAAATCATAATTAATTTATAACTAAAACACAATGATTTAAACACCCAAACATAATTTATGATTGTATAAATATGTATAAGCCTAAGGAGAAGAGGGCTCCACTCCATTGTTAAGTCTCTCAATCTCTATTTACTCTTCTATGAACCCTTTGACTCGATGCGCCTCCATTGGAGGTTAAGCCTTCTACACTTCAAAGATTAACTTCCAAAGGTGATTGATGAATACGTTTTCTTCATAACCTATTATTCAAAAATTACTTTATCTCTACTTTTCACATGTATTCCATGCATAGATGCAAAATTTCTTTAAGAAATTCGTGTTCTTTCCAACTCCTCGTATATAGTTAACGTGGCATTTTTATTAGTATGATTTAACTTTTACTTTTGCATGTTCTCCCACTTGATTAACATGCCAATTTTCCATATCTTATTTTTCAATTAATTTTAAATAATTATTCTTGAACATTTTTACTAATATACTATTTATTTACCATATTATGCATCTAAATCTTTGCTAAGCAATTAATATTTTACATGTGCATGAAATCTTATAATCACCTTCGACATCCAATGAACGGTAAAACTTCAACCCTTTTAATATTATAATGCCAACATTTTTAAGAGTTCCCTTAGTGCCATTGCCTTTCCCAATATGTATTGGTGGGTTTGGCGAAGGACGTTAAATCTTGTAAAATTATTAAAAACATATATACACCGTGTATTATGTAACATCATTTGTAATGATAAATAAATTATATATTTTTAATTGTTTTAAAAGAAGTATGCTAAAAGAGTATTGTGAGTATTGTGAAGTAGTGTTAGGGAGAT
This sequence comes from Picea sitchensis, assembly GCA_010110895.2. NCBI lineage: Eukaryota > Viridiplantae > Streptophyta > Pinopsida > Pinales > Pinaceae > Picea > Picea sitchensis. Next base: position 74,243 of record SNQJ01S0012911.1, on the reverse strand, counting down.
ATTTTTTTTATTTTTTGCAACCAATTATTAATCATTGTGTTAGTGGGCTATCCCATTAACATAAAGATCATGGTATATTGGAATTTATATGTTGTTGTGGGTCACAATGTTAATATGCTACCCTCGTTGGCATAAGGATCAACCATTATGTTAGTAGACTACCCCATTAACATAAAGATTATGGTACATTGGAGTTTATATGTTGTTGTGGGCCACATCTCTCAACTAATGTCACTATATATATATATATATAGTGACATTAGTTGAGAGATGTGGCTATATATATAGAGAGAGATAGATAGATAGATAGATAGATAGATAGTGGGGGGCACATAGTGAGGGAGAAGGACAAATAACAAGCATATTCACATCACAAATAATCAACCATTATGCATCACACCACTCCCTTATTGTTGCACCTATTGATACAAGGATCATGGTATATGGGATATTTTATATGTTTTGGGTCACATCCATCAACCAATGTGAAATTGATTTTTTTGTATAAAGAAATATTTATGTCATAAAAAACAACTCCAAAATGCACATATTTTAAGTGTATTCAACTTAATAATACAAACATTTAATATGCTTATAAATATATGTGAAAAGAGTACTATAAAGTACTGCAAATGAGCAAAAAAAAAAAAATTAACAATATCATTTTCCAAAATATTAAATGAATCAAATCCACATTCATGCATATCATAAGGTACGCATATAAAAATGTCTCTTTCACATCAAATCATACACATGGTCCACATTAAATCATATCAACTTCTCAAAGCTAAGGCAAGTCATAGTTGGAAAACTCGAGAGAATACATCATTACTTTGCACTTTTTCATTTTTTTTTGGTTTGATGAAGGTGGAAAAACCTATCATAAATCAGTTTTTAACCAACAATGACAACAACCATCATTGGTTTCTATCCAAGAAATGAGGGTTGACTATGTTGATGCTTTGGTAGCATCGGGAGACATTTCCACTTGTGGAGTGTGGTGAGAATACCTCCCTCGCTAAGAGAGAGTGTTTATTTTTTTGTAGCTTCGAGCATGTATTCTCACATGGACCTAGGTATTGGGCATGTGGGAATTGTCGTGGGCACTACAACACACTTTCGGTTTGGTGAAAACCCCCTTGTATTTGAGCAAGGGCTTCATGGGTTTGGTGACGGGATTTGCAGGCTTGTGTTGGGGCTTCACACTCACAAGGAAAGCCTAATTTGATGTTGATTTGTGGAGGGGCTTCTATGGTGACCCCTAAGGATTGTATATAAAGAAGATAGGTCAATGTGACATTACACATCATGTAGAGTGTGTGGAGACATGATGGAGCTACCATAAGTGAGTCTTCACTTGTACTAGGAGGCTTGGTGATCTCAACAAAGAGAAAGTATGCAAGGTGGCGAATCTATCACTAAAGAGAGAAGCGAAGAAGGTTGCATGTGTGGAGTGAATTTTTCGTATTATATGTGGTTTGCATGAGGACAAAGCACATATATGCGTGGGTTTCACAAGGACGAATCATGTATATTGTATACAGGGTTTGTAGTAGAGAAAACAACATATGTACGTGGGTTTCCAATAAGGTGAATCACGCATATGATTTTTTTGGAAGGTACAGATCCATACAGGTTGACAGGTGACATCAATAGGCCATACAGGTGGTCTACAACAAATTTGTGGGTAGAGGATATTTCCAGGGATATTTCTGAGGTTTGGTTTTCTAATTTGTACGGTTATTGGAGAACAAAGTTGTTCTCATTTTTGGTGACTTTGGAGGACAAGGTTGTCCTTAAATTTTGGTGATATTGTATTGGATGGGAGGGTTGGTTTTTCTCTCAAGATTTCTGATATTAACAAGACTACATAAATTAAATTTGCATCTCATGTGTATTGATGATTCATCTTTGATCTTTGTGCTTATGCTGCATATGTTTTTAGTCAATAATTTTCAGCGTAAAATTGTTTAGTGATAACATCTAGGGTTTTACTACTAGATCACTAGGAAACAATTTTCAAATCTAAAAATTAGTCACATAGAGTTGCATGTGAAAATTGACATGGCATTAGAGCTTGGGATCTGAAGCGAAGGGGATCATCTTTGAGACATATTTTTGGATACAACACTAGAGGAGTGTTGTTCTTGTTCTTGTTCTTGTTCTGGTAAGGTCACAGGTGAAAACTCTGAGGGAGCTAAGAAGTTAGCTTTGAGAGGGAGTTATAGTGATGGTTGTAGGTGGAAACAGGTTGTATGGTCTCTGGTTTGAGACATGGAGTAGACCGTATAGACGAGGAGTTGTGGGCTATTGCAGCTTGGTGGTGTGGAAGGTTGGGAGTTCTGTTGGATTGGTGGAGAGATCAGATCGCATCAATATATTGTGTGGGAGATTTCCAACCCTGTAGATGGACTTCCAGTGACTTGTCATGGTGAGTTATGATGGGTGCAACTCAGGTGCCTTGGCACAAACGAGATGGATTTAAACATTTTGTAGGTATATGAGATAGAATCTTCATCAGGCTAGAGAGTTTCACATTGTCGAGGTATGACAATGTATGAGGTATTTGACCCAATAGGATGAGGACACTTGCAGAGATAAGTTGTAGTAGTCTAGTGTGGACTAGACTGAGTGTCCAAGTGAAGCTTGGGATTGTTTAGATGAGGACACAAGATCAGTGGTAGCATGTACAGACACAGAGAGGTTTTGGTGGCTTCGATGATGGACTTGGGTAGAAGTTCATTGAATGGTCATGACATGGGAAAGTAGGATGCTTGCCTTGGAGGATTGCATGGTTCTTATCCTGTGAGAGCCCAACACATGACAGGGGAAAAGGATTTGTTTGTGAGTTTCATAGTTTCTAACTCATGTATGTGCAAGGAGCTTGGTAGGAGGACCAGGCATGTAGTATAGGAATATGGAGCAGTGGTATTCCAGATGGAGTCAGAGGATGTGTTGTGAGTGGAAAATGCGCTATGGGTGCCAGGAGTGTGTTCTCAACCTCAAGGATTGAGGAGTAGGGCTATGCAGTGTCGATCCAAGATGTGTAAGTTATAAACCTGTGAAGTAAAGGAATGCATATAGATTCTTAAGAAAAACACAAATTAATCAATGGCTCATACACTTAGTACATAGAGATTTCTACCAGAAACCCTTAACCAAGAGAAAGCCTTTCAATGCTTCATTGTATTATTTCACCATTCACTATGCAATATATATACAATGTTTTTAGGTATTCTGTAGATACCAAAACCCTAATCCCTTAATCCGAGATTAATTTAGTAAACCTCTAAAAATAGCAAAAACGCCAATAAAACAATTTGGGGCGCTGCCCCAAACGCTGCACGTAGCCAAGGGGGCCATACGTGGCCCTCCCTGGGACCCCCCTAGGAATATCCCAGCGCACACGACACAGGTAACACTACTAGAGGGATCTTCAGACGTTGTTTTCAAATCTGACGCGCCCACACACACACATGCAAAGAATATAACACATACCCAACATTCTCCCAATTGTTGTTTTATTTGCAACTAGGGGTCCACAAGATTATATAGTCAACAATCCAGGGAAGAAATGCCCATTACTACACTACACCAGGATAACTTTTCTGTGCTCACAGAATTTGTCAATGAATCTACAACATTCTTCAAAGTGTCAACCTTTTCCAGCAACACCTTCTTTTCTTCAACCATGTCTCTCACAAAGTGATACTGAACATCAATATGCTTTGTCTTCGAATGATAAGTTGGGTTCTTTTCCAGGAAGATTTCACTTTGATTTCCATAATCTAATCTTACTTCTTGTTGTACCAACCCAATACCTGAACACAATATCTGTAACCATACTTCTCCCTTGCTTGCATGAGCGGTTGCCATGTATTCAACTTCTGTAGTTGAGAGTGCCACTACAGCCTATCTTGTAGATATTCTGCGATCCAAATATCCAGCCCAATATACATCAACAAAGCCATGTATGTCCACCACTCTGTCCAATCCTGGTCTTCCTTGGTAGCACAATCCATAACCGGTAGTGCCATGAAAATACTTGAAGACCCTCTTTACTGTTGTCTAATGCTCCTAGCCTGGTTTTGACATATACCTGCACAAAACTCCCACTGCATGTGCAATGTCCGGTCTAGTACAAACCATTGCATACATAAAACTGCCAACTGCACTAGCATACAGAACATGGGACATGTCCTCTTCTTTTTCCTATGTCTTGGGACACTGATCTGCAGATAACTTTACACCTATAGGAATAGGAACCTTGACCAGTATACTTCCATGCATATTAAACCTCTGCAATATCGTCTCAACATATTTTCTCTGATTCAACCATAGTTTCTTGTTTGCACGATCCCTTTTAATCTCCATTCCCATAATGAAGTTATCAACACCAAGATCCTTCATGTCAAATTTGGAGGATAGCTGCAATTTCACCTCCTTGATAACATACATGTTATTTCCTACCAACAACATGTCATCAACATACAACACTACATAAATGAAGTGATTACCACCAACAACATGTCATCAACATACAACACTACATAAATGAAGTGATTACCAACTTGCTTGAAATATACAAAGTGATCAACCTTATTCCTCAATAGCTCCCAATCCAAGGATGTATGTTTCAAACTTTTGATACCACATCCTAGGGTGGGGATTTCTCTCAAACCATATAGTGACTTTTTTAGCTTACATAACAACTCTTCTTTCCCTTCACTAAGCAACCTATATCGCCTACAGATTTCTTCTTCCGCATCCCCAAGGAGGAATGTTGTCTCTACATCCATATGTTCCAATTTCAAGATCAAAATCAACAAATAACAGATAAAATAAATCTATTAGAAGCTAACTTAGCAAATGTGAGAAAAAAATATCACCAAAGTCAATTTCTCTACCTAGGAATAACCTTTTACTAATAATCTAGCTTTGTATTTCTTCACACTTTTTCCTTCTCAGATTAAACTTCTTTCTTAAACAACCATTTGCTACCAAAAATTCTTCCAAATTTCAAAACTCAACTATATCCTATTCTCATTCATATCCAAGGTATCCATTTCTTCACCATGGCCTTCTTCCGTAGTTTACCATCCTCAATTCACCGGCTTCCGACAGCCTGGGATCATCATCGCATAGATAAATTAGAAATCGAATGCAACCGTGGACTATACCTTGCGATTTTATTTCAATCGGGATCTCCTCAATACTAGGTATGAGGTTCTTCTTCTTCTTCTCGGCTTCATCTTCTTCAGATGATTCTGATTTTGCATCATCCAACTCAAGCTCTCTATTTTCTCTCGTAGTTCGCCTTGCGTTGGTGGGAATTCTGTTTGGACACATCTTTACCTCACTGAACACAACATCTCGACTGTAAACAATCTTCTTCTATTTTCCAAAGCTTATAACCTTTTCACACCATCTTTATAACCCATAAAGATACACTTTTCTACCTTTTATTATCCATCTACTTCTATTTTCATTTGGGAACATGTACATTAGCATCACAACCAAACACTCAGATGTTCAAGAGAGGATGTCTTGCTACTCATTCCATACCTCGTGAGGATTTTTATCATCCAACACTGATGTGGTGATCATTGACTAGGTAATGGATGTACCCACTACCTCTTCCTAGAATTTGTGTCCTAACCTAACACTATTGATGATGCTCCTTGATTTTTCCATCGTCATGTTCATCCTTTTTAACTTTCCATTCGCTAAGGTGTATATTGAGTAGTATTATGCCTTGCTATACCACACCTCTTATAGAATTATTCACCATTTTGCACTCTGACCATTATCTATTATCAATACCTTTATTTTCTCTCTGCCCCATTTCCCACTGTGAGTCTTAAAATCTTTAAATTTATCGAATAATCTCGATTTATTTCTAAGAAAATAAATCCATGTTCCTTGAGAAATCATCTATGAATGTCATACACGATTTACCTAGTGGGATGGAACATGCACAGGTCCAAATATATCACTTCGTATCAACTCTAATATCCCCTTTTCTCTTATAGAAACAAATGTGAATCTTAATTTATTTTACCATATATGCAAATGTCTATAGAAATCAAAATCCGAGAGTAGTTAGACATATTCAACCATACCTTTTACCATGTAGTGTTCAAGGTCTCACTAATAATATGTCCCAAATTTTGATGCCACAAAGATGGTCTTTCCAGTACAATATTGGTCTTGTCTTATTTATTTCTACTCAAGGAAAGCCATAATTGTTACATCCATTACTGATAGTGCTTCCCAAAAAAATTGTACAAAGTTCCACACCGAACTCCTCCTCATCAACACCATTTCTCCTTTTACCATCTTGCAAGTACCCTTTCCAAATACATGCATTCAATTTCAAGATCATCCAACTTCTTTATAGATATTAAGATCCTAGTTGTTTTGAATGTGAAGAACCCTCAGAGAGTCTCAAATGCTTCCATATTTTAGTAATCAACTTAACTCCTTCCACGTCCCATGATTTTGCCTATCGCATTCAGGCATCCTAGGAATACATCACCACCATTGTATTTTTCATATCTTAATCACTTCCTATGAGGAGTCATATGGTATGATGCACCTAAGTCGATCAACCATACATCATGGTTTGAATGTGTACCTATAGATTCTAGGTGAACCACCTCCTTCTTCAGTGGAGGTTTTCGCCTCGTGGAAGAGGTACTATCAGATCCCTTTGGTTTATCAACCTTCTTAGACTTGCAATCTTTCTTATAATGCCTCGCTTTTACCACACTTCTAGCATTTCCTCAAATATTTTCCGAGAGACTTAGATCTACATGTAGACTTAGATCTCCACCCCCAAGACTTACCTCGTGGATTCCTATCTTGAGTATCACCGCTTACAATTAAATCTTATGTGTTATGACCATCCATGCTTTTTCACCTCATCTCTTGTGATAACAAGGATGAAACTACATCCTCATACTTCAATGTAGATTGAGTGGTACTACCACCTGCTATGAATCCAGATTATCCCAAGAGACTCGCAAAGAACATAACAAAGTAATACACTTATCTTTCACAATCGTAACATTCACAGAGGTGTTGACTTTACTAGAGTATTAAAGGAATTTAGATGTTCTCATTTCACAAAATCTCCATCTTCCATCCTAAGATGATACAACTTCTTCAAAAACAACTTATCTTGTTTACCAGGGACTTTGATTGATACAAATTCCCTAACTTATCCCATAGTTCCTTGGTTGTAGATTCTCTCGAGACATTCAACAACACCAAATCTGCTAGGCAGAGTTGAATAGTAATCCTTGCTCTTCTGTCCAACTTCTCCCAATCTTCCTTCGACATATGGCCAGTAGGTGGTGTACTAGTAGTTTGTGTACTAGTAGGTAGTGTACCAGTCGTCTGTGTGCCAATAGGCTACGTACCAGTAGGATGTGTACCAAGATCCACAATGATCCATTGTTCTTTGTCTACAAGAAGGTCCTCCATCTTGAGCTTCCATAGCTCAAAGTTACCGTTGAACTTCTCTATCTCGATTCTATAAGAGCTTGCCATTCCTCTTTCTACACTTGAATAACCACTACAAAATCTCCCACTAAAGCTAGGTTTATCGCAAACCCAAGATAAACGTGATCTATCAAGATCGAGCCAAACCCTCAGTAATCCCTCTAAAGCCAAAAACGAGCTCTGATACCACATGTAAGTTTTAAATCTGTGAAGTAAAGCAATGCATATAGATTCTTAAGAAAAACAGAAATTAATCAATGGCTCATAGACTTAGTACACAAAGATTTATACCGGAAACCCTTAACCAAGAGAAAACATTTCAACGCTTCATTGTATTATTTCACCATTCACCATACAATATATATATAATGTTTTTAGGTATTTCGTAGATACCAAAACCCTAATCCCTTAATCCGGGATTAATTTAGTAAACTGCTAAAAATAGCAAAATCCATTAAAATAGTTGAACATTGTGCGTAACCAGGGGGGGGCATACCTGCCCCCCCCCGGGACCCCCCTAGGAAGCGACCGGTGCACACAACATAGATAACACTACTAGAGGGATCGTCAGACGCAGTTGTCAAATATGACACACCCACACACACATGCAAAGAATATAACACATACCAAACAATATGGACATGTGATATTGGATGTTGAGTTGATAGGTCTTCCCAAGTCTTGAGATCCTTTTGTGCAAAAGATCTGTGCATGAGAGACGTTTCTACATAAGATATCAACTAATTATATCTAGGATGAGACTTAGTTGATGCCCATGGATGATATGGATTGGTGTTGTTTGTGCCCAAACGATCTAGCTTCAGATCAACAATGATTCTTGGGGTTAGCGAGGGAAACCTATAGATGTTAAGGGGTCAGCCTATTTGTGTTGTGACCAACAGGAGAAGAGAGACATATGAGGAGGAGAAGGCAGCTCCACCAGTGGTGATGAAGGTGGCCCCACTAGTAGCACAGAGGGAGAAGGTAGCTCCACTAGTGATGAGGCAAGTGGCCCCACCAACAACACAGGTACAGAGGGAGTAGGTAGCTCCACCAATGGTACATGGTTAGAGGGAGATAGATTCCAAAGGAAGTTATCCCTCAGGATCTATGATCCAGATGGATCTCGGTGGCCATCTACCTTTTCCACCGAATCACCATTTTGAGCCTATGGTTTTGATAAACCATGATATTAACCCTTTGGATAGGGAATGGAATGCAATGTCATCTTCATTTGTTAATTACAAACATCATGTAATGAATTCCTAGTGGTATTATGTACATGCCTACATCATAGTGTTAATGCACCGGATCCCATTATAACTCCACTATTAAGTGCACTCAGGCTAGAGTAGTACTGGGATAGGTGACCGCCTGAGAAGTCCTAGTGTTTTACATGCCTATGGAATTTTATAAACTTAGTCCAATCTATCCCACATGCATCATGGGAATTGTTCTCCTGTCACTCTCTCATATATAATTTAGGTGAGGGAGTCCCTTTAAGCATGCAATGGAGTGTGATGTAAATATTGTTGCAAATGAAGCGTAGCCAACATCTCTCTTTTTTCAAACATATGCTACCCCATTCTGTCAGTTTTTGTTCTACAATGTTTTTCTCTCTTGTTCATTAATAGAAGTTGGTTTTTACTATATTTTTGTGCTCTCCACATTATCTCTGTGTTTTTCGTTTTTATATATCGGTTATATTTTTGTCTTCATGTCTTTCTCAAAATAATTTGGATCATTGGTATCATAGAAAGTTGCTCTTTGTCGTTTCTCAAAGTAGGTCCCCGACGAGGTCAGGGTATAGAGAGTTGGGTCTCGAGATAGTTTCGCTTGAGGACAATTTCTCTTTCCAGCCCAAGCGACCTCCCATGGAGGAAGAAAAGAGAGACGGCAAATCAGGAGATCCTTTCAAGACATTGCTCAAGGAATCCCTCATGCAACAGAGGAAAGCGATGATGGACAACTTTGCTCATATCCTTTGAAGACTACCGACAACAACAAATGAGGAATCTTTGACATGAAGGAATTTCGCAAGTGCGACACCCTTCAAGGTGAAATTCAATTTTGATATCCCCTTATTTGAAGGATAGATAGATGTAGATGCTCTAGAAAAATGGTTGAATCTGCTAGAAGGTTATTACTTTGTCCAAATTATTTTCGATAGTGAAAAGATCCCCATCACGCTCCTTAAATCCCTTCCCCATGTCAGATCTTGGTGGGAAGGTTACTGGGAGAGGTACACCACAGATGAATATACACTATTTGGTAGAGAACCCACTTGGGTGGCCTTTGTAGATGCCCTAAAGGAGGATTTCTACCCTGTTGGAAACTATGATGACCAATACATGAGATGGACAACTTTGTGTCAAAAAAACAGACTAGACGGTGCCAAAGTACACCAACATATTTCATACCTTGTTCTCAAAGTTGGGTATCAAATACTCTGAGTGGAACCTAGTTTTGAAGTACCACAGTGGTCTACACAGGTACATACAAACATAGATGGATTTCTTGGACATCTCCTCACTCGGAGTTGCTTATCGATATGCAGTCAAAATTGAGCAGAAATTCAAGCAACAGAGTAAGTGGGAGAATCATGGAAAAGCCAACTCTAACTCACATAATGAAGGACGGATCAAGGAAGGACAACCTCAAGAGAGCCAGCCCTGGATGCAAGAAAATAATGGTAACATGAAGTCTAAGAAAGACACTGGAAAGTGATGTGAGTTCCACAACACCCCTTGGCACAACACTAATGAATGTTTCTCAATACAGTCAATGGTGGCTGAGATAAAAGACAAAGAGTTGAACCTTGACTTAGACCATGATTCAAAAAATAATAAAAGGAGACAAATCATTGATGCAAAACCCACTTCTACTATTGCAACTGCAACAATCCAACCAGAAGAGGATCCTGAGGAGGGGGAGTGACTCTTCCATTCATAGATGTGGGTGAAGGGGACCCCACTGCATTTTATTGTTGAGAGCATAAGCCAAAAGAACATCATCTCAGTAGAGGTTGTCAAGCAGTTGGATTTTCAAACAACAACACACCTGCGACCATACAACAACGGGTGGCTTCGCTAGGGTTAAGATCTTTATGTCAGCCAATAGTGTCACCTGTCCTACGGCATCAAGCCCTTCAAGGATGAGGTATTGTGTGATGTTTCCCCACTAGAAGTCTATTATTTTCTATTATTCCAACCATATATGTTGAGGCATCATGTTTTTTATGAGTCTCGACCCCATAGCATCATTGTTACTCTGGGGGTTAACTATACAGGATACCAAAGGTATTTCTGACTATTGTCCCACAAAAACAATGCCACAAAGTAATCTCTCATACTGCAAAGTTTATCCTCTTCACAATCTGATCAGAAGATGAACAGATGGACACTGCAACCATTGCAACCTCATACCAAGACCTTTCTATCCAGCATAAGCATATCGAAAAGATTGTAGAAGACTACCAAGATGTTCTTATTGCACCTACGGGGGTGCCTCCACATTGCCCAATCAAGAAAGGTTATAATAGAACCCTTCATACTCTTCATGTTGCATATTCACCGACAAAGTCCTCCCACACTCAGGTATATCATGCAAATAGATTGGTTGAATGGATCCAACCCCTCCAGCAACAGGTTCATGACAACCTTCAACAAGATAAGTAGGACAACTTTTTCAGAAAGGCTAGAAGTGCACCAAGCTTCAAATCTAGAAGAAGTATCTCTGTCTCCCAAGGGAAATTGACACAATGGGGACCATTCCTTCCTAAAGGGGAGGAATAATCTAGATGGATCTTGGTCACCATCTACCTTTTCCATTGAATCACCATTTTGAGCCTGTGGTTTTGATAAACCATGATATTCACCCTTTTGATGGGGAATGGAATGTAATGTCATATTCATTTGTTAATTACAAACATCATGTAATGATTTCCTAGTGGTATTATGTACATGCCTACATCATAACGTTAATGCATTAGATCCCATTATAACTCCACAATTAAGCATGCTCAATCTAGAGTAGTACTAGGATGGGTGACCGCCCAAGAAGTCTAGTGTTTTACATACCTATGGAATTTTATAAGCTTAGTCTAATTTATCCTGCATACATCAAGTGAATTGTTCTCCTCTCACTCTCTCATATATAATTGAGGTGAAGGATCCCTTTAAGCACGCAATGGAGTGTGATGTAAATCTTGTTGCGAATGAACTGTAGCGAGCATCTCTTTGTTTTCAGAGATAGGCTACCCCATTCTGCCAGTTTGTGTTATACAATGTTTTTCTCTCTTGTTCGTTAATAGAAGTTGGTTTTCACTATATTTCTGTGTTCTATGCATTATCTCTGTGTATTTCCTTGTTATATACTTGTTATAATTTTTCTTCATGTCATTCTCAAAATAATCTGGATCAATCTAGTGGGGAGGAGAAACCTCCCAGGACTGTGCAAAGGATAGAGGACATGGAGCAGGTAGATCCAAAGGTTGTGTAGACTAAGAGGGATTTTGACTTCAGAGTGATTCAGGAAATGAAGAGGGATTTTGACTTTAGAGGGAGTCAAGAGACTCAGAGGGAGATTCATTCGATTAGTGGGAGCCAACCTTTAGGTTCAGATGGGAGAGAGGCATCTTCCAAGATTTTCAGGAGGGTGTCATGGGTCGAGATGACCAAACAGGAGGTTGAAAGGAAAGAGGATTCTAGGAACAGGGTGTCTTCCAAGATGGTATCATGTCATACAACAATTTTACTTTAGTGACCGAGGATGCAGCCAGTCAAGAGGACTAGAGATCGGGATTTTCTTTGGTGACAGATGGAGCATCCAATCAAGCATATTGGAAAGAAGTTGTGGTAGCAGATCTAGGATAGGAGACATGGCTACTTCTAGGTGATGATGGAGGATGGAATGCCTCCCTTGCTAAGAGGGAGTGTTAATGCTTTGGTAGCATCGGGGTCCATTCCCACTTGTGGATTTTTGTGAGAATTTCTCTACTTCTAGGTGATGATGGAGGATGGAATGCCTCCCTTGCTAAGAGGGAGTGTTAATGCTTTGGTAGCATCGGGATCCATTCCCACTTTTGGATTTTTGTGAGAATTTCTCCCTCACTAAGAGGGAGTGGTTTTTTTTTTTTTAGCTTCGGGCATGTATTCTCACATGGCCCTAGGTGTTGGGAATGTGGGAATCGTCATGGGAACCACGTCACACTTTCGGTTTGGTCAAAACCCCATTGTATTTGAGCAAGGGATTCATGGGTTTGGTGATGGGGCTTTTGGGTTTGTGTTGGGGCCTCACACCCACAAGGAAATCCTAATTTGATGTTGACTTATGGAGGGGCTTCTATGGTGACTCGTAAGGATTGTATATAAAGAAGAGAGGTCATTGTGACATTACTCATCATGTAGAGTGTGCGGAGGAATGATGGAGCTATCATATTTGAGTCTGCACTTGTGCTAGGAGGCTTGGTGATCTCAACAAAGGGAAATTCTATAAGGTGGCAAATACGAGCCTTGAAGAGAGAAGCAAAGAAGGTCGCACGTTAGGAGTGAATTTTTCATATTATACATGGTTTGTAGGAGGAAAAAGTGTGTATATATGCATGATGTAGAAGGCCAAATCATGTATAGGGTATATGTGGTTTGCAGTAGAGAAAACAATGTATGTACGTGGGTTTCTAGTAATGTGAATCGTGTATTTGATTTTCTGGGATGGTACAGATCTATACATGCTGACAGGTGATGTCAGTAGGTCGTACAGGTGGTCTACAACAGATTCGTGGGTAGAGGATATTTCCATGGATATTGTTGAGGTATGGTTTTATGATTTGTATGGTTATTGGAGAGCAAGGTTGTTCTTAGTTTTAGTGACTTTGGAGGACAAGGTTGTCCTCAGATTTTGGTGATATTGTATTGGCTGGGAGGGATGTTTTTTCCCTCTAAATTTCTGATGTTAACAAGATTACGAAACTGAAATTTATGTCTCATGTGTATTGATGATTCAGTTATGATCTTTGTGTTTCCACTACATATTTTTTCAGTCAATAATTTTCAGTGTAAAATTGTTTACTGATAACAACTAGGCTTTTACTGCTAGCTCACTAGGAAACAATTTTCAGATCTGAAAATTAGTCACATAGAGTTGCATGTGAAAATGTATAGACTCATCACTATTATTCCAAGAAAATCACACTGTCTGAAATAAATTTTTGGTGGTTAGTAAGGGGAAAAACTTTTAATCCTGCTAGATGCCTCTAGGTCTTGGGATATTAACTTGTCTATTTATGTTCAAGGAAGACAACCTATTATCCAACTTAACCAATTTTAGGTCTTACACCACGACTCAAACACAGTTTGAACCTACATAATAATTGCAAGAAAGTTATTTTCCCTTATGGTCATCATCGATGCTACTTACAATAAGGTCATGTGTGTTTTAGTAGAATGTAGTTTTAATGCCATACCTGAGACCAAATACTATCCATAGTTACAATTTAACTTCATATCCAAAATATTTGTTTTTTTTCATTGTCTTCACACTTTCTTCTCATTTTGAAACACTTTGTAATAACTTATTTGGCATTTTCTCCTTTATTGTTGTTAGGATTTTTGTTTCATATCACATTGTTTGAACCCCTTTTTATAATTAATTCAATATTTCTCCTTCAGTCCATTGTTATGATCTTGAGTGAGTCTTCAATCTTCGTTTTGTTGATTATATTTTATGTATTTGGCATAGTTGAAGTTTAATTTAGTTTACAATAAAATTTAATATTTTTTATGTTTTTTTTTTCTTAAATTTGTATATTGTGATGATGATGATTAACATACATTGAGACTAGAATCAGTCTATATGACCTTAAGAAAGGTAAGAGATTACTTTGATTTATTTAGAATCTTATTTGAGTGCTCAAAAACAATTGAGAGAAGTGTATCAAGATCATCATAGTTTTGATGACTTAGGAGGTTAGGAAGGTCAATATTGTGACATATATATTGAAATTGTGATCTAATATGGGTATACATAGGTCACTCTAGGAGAAATTTTTTTTCATCCTTGACCCTCTTAGTCACAATGATGACAAATTATTGCATCCCACAATGTTCTGGGAGTTTTCTAATGCTCAATCTTACTATGTATCTCATGGGAGTTGGTTCGTATCTTAGAAATTTTGATTTTATTCTTTGCACTAGTTAGAAATGAGAGATACGTTTGATATTCTATATTAGAGTTGACCACCTCCTTGTATTAACTTATCTTCTAATGATTTATCGCACAAAAAATTCTATTTAAATTTAGATGCAATAATATTTTTAATATTATCACTATTCTATAGAATGACATCTTACTGTATTCCCTAATGATTTAGCCAAGACTTGGCATATTGATCCCATCCCCATAGAGCCACAAGTGGTTTTGACTACAGTTCGAAGTGATTTCGGGGATATTCTTGTCATCCACATTTTTTTATCTTGTTCTTGTACTCCAAGTACCTAATCATGGCCATGCACTCAGTAGGGGAAACGCTTGCTTCGATGAGGAGGATAGGATAGGGTTTAGTACATTCAATATTGAGATTATAAGTTATAAAATTCTTTTGGATCTTCTCTATATTTCTCTAATATTCTCTAGAGATACTGTATCCACAAACTTCACATTCATATAAGATATACAGAGTGATGAGAGTATCAAAGAATGGGTTTTTCTTATCCCACAACCAAAGGTCTTCTCATTTACACTTGTTTTCAAGTCCATAATAAGCTTTTCACCCTCCATTTATCCTTTTCTCAACACTACAGTTCTAATTGAGCTTGTGATAAATATTGATTCCAAGATGTTTGTATGAAGGCACTTCCTCCAAGCTATTTTTGTCATATACAAAAGTGTCATAGGTGATGTTTTGGGATTTGATTATCATAACCTTTGTTTTGTCAATGTTCACAGTTATACCCATACCAGAGAAAAAGTCCTTGAGGATTTTTATATGCTTGCTGAGGTCATATGGATTCCTTTCCATAAGAGAAATATCATCAACATTAAGAATAAGAATTATTAATATAGTAGCGAGAGTCAGGCCAGTATAACAAACATGTTCCAACCAATTTTTTGAATTATTAATGTATATGCCAAAGAGGGTAGGGGATAGGGGACAACCTGTTCGAAAACACATATATTTCATAAAAATACAAACAACTTCAGTAACCACTCACATTGTTGGAAATTTAGTTGTCATTGATTTCAATGTGGGAAAGTTGGTTTTCATTGATGTCAACCATAGAAGAAGCCTCGTAGCAAAGTTAGAAGTCTCTAGAAGTAATGGGTGTATTTGAAGAAGTCTCCAAAGTGGTCCCCTTATGGCGTATCTTTAAGCATGACCCTCATAGGAATATTATTTGAATAAGTATACATTAATCCCTTGAAGTATGTTTAATTGGTTAAGTAGTTATGAATCCCAAGAGGAGTGGTCATGAATCCCAAAGTTGATTGGAGAAAACGAGGGTGAAGGACAATTCAAATTGATGCAAAACTCTCATAGATGGATGGTCCTCGTCATGTCGTTTTCAATGGTAGGTGGAACGTCATGTGGTTCCTCATAGTTGAGAATTTATTCCCTCTTAAAGATGAATCCCCAAAGTATGGTTAAAAATCCCCTAAACAATTGCAACAAGAAGTTACAAGTCGGCCCCAAAATTAATTAAAGGAGAAAAGTTGTTGCAAATAAGAAGTTACAGGTCGGCCCTAAATTCAAATAAAGGAGTTACTTGGAAGGGTATAAATATGCATAAAAGAGCCTCTCATTTGATGAACTAGGTAATTAATCAAGCAAGTATGTGATCTCTTAGTGAATTTGAGGTAGTGAATATAAGGAAGCGGAGGAGTATGAAGAAGGAGGTTTTGGAGCCATAAATTGGAGAAGGGTTTCTGGTAACTCTAATTGAGAAAACCCTCATGGGTCAGGTATAGGGTGTCCTGCAATACCCCGATGGGTTGTACAACACTTGTCAAGTGAGGCACCACCTATTATCTAGTATAGTTCCATGAGGCTGAGGAAAAATTTGATGATGGAGCTATAGTCTTGATGGTGAAGCTTGAGGAAGGATTGATGGTCTGAGATTTGATGTACCAGGTTTTATAGAATGAAAAGGTATGTTATTCTATATATGTTGAGGCTTATATATTGAGGCCTTTGGAACATGGTGTTGGCATATGCTTAAGGCATATCTTGGAGATGTCGGTACATGCTTGAGACATATTGTGGAACATGTTTTGGGACATGGTTGATGCACATATTGATGGTGATGGTACATGGTTGAGGCATATCATGGATATTTTGGCACATGCTTGAGGCATGTCTTGAATTATTTGGCACATGGTTGATGCATATCTTGATGGTAATGGTACATGGTTTGAGGCATACCATGGATACTTTGGCACATGCTTAATGCATATATTGACGCATGGTTTTATTCATATCATGGTGATCTTAAGCACATTATTTGGATATTTCCTTTGGTGATATTGGCATGAGTTTTATGTGGATATTGGTATGGGGTTTTGATTATGGTGATGTAACAGTATCAGTGATATTTACAATGACTGGTTGAGTTTGGTTTTGATGATGATGATGTATCAATATCAGTGAAAATCACAGTGACATGTTAAGTTTGGTTTTGATGATGATTATGTATCAGTGACAACAACAGTGACAGGTTGAGTCTACAATTATGTTTTAGAGAGGAAGGAAAGGGGGTTGAATCCTCCTTCCAATTGGATCTATAGAATATAGGGAGTCTTAGCTTCCTTCAATTTGGAGCCTATAGGGTTAGAGCCTGTAAATCAGGGGGTTGGAGCCTCCTTTCAGTTGGAGCTAGAGAATTCAAGGATTTGTATCTTCCTTCAGGTTGGAGCCTGTAAATCATAGGGTTGGAGCCTCTTTCCAACTGGTGCTAGAGAATCTAGGGATTTGTAGCTTCCTTCAGGTTGGAGCCTATAAACAAGGGTTTGGTGCCTCCTTCCATTTGGTGCTTCCTGTGGATGTAATATTGAAAATATATATTAAAAAGCGTTCTATGGTTTTCTCCCATTCGGGTTTCCACGTGAAAATCTCTTGTGCATGACATATGATGTGATGCATTGTTGAATGGTACTATTTATGGTTAAATGTTTATGATATGTTAAATTCAATCATAAGTGAATGGAATCATTGATAAGTTAATCTTTACATGTTGTGATTAAAATGGTAAAAAGAGATTAATAGTGATTCACCCCCCTCTCAGTATTGGTGAATATTCCAACACACACAAACACATCAAAGATCAACACACCAATGTTTTCACATGGTAAAAACCCTACGGGGAAACATCCACGGCCCTAGCCAACATGGCCACTTGGAGAAATTTATTAATGCAAAATACAATTGTATAGAGAGATTTTACAAGAGAGTTTATCACAATCGATCATTAGAAAATGATCCTTCGTGTTATTTAGATAGTTATCATGGAACAATTGGGTGCTAAGCCATAGATCAATGTAGTTGTTAAAATAAAGCATTTATGTTCTTGGATTTGGTTAAAATTACATATTTTCCACAAATAATCTATACCTTTATACAAGGTTTCCTCCATAGTTATGCTCCAATCCTCTGTAGTATCATCACCATCTTCTGTCATTTCCTCTTTATCAAGTACCACACTTGCATCCTCATAATCTTGCATAGCCAATTTCAATATTTCTTCAATTGAATCATATTTAAACCAATTCATTGCTTCATCCTCAACAACTACATCCCTTGAATATTCATAAATTTCCTTTTGAGGCAATGCAATACATCCCTTAGATTTGACATAACTTTGAATATGTCTATCTTCACATTCCTCAACACCTGTAGACACAATCCATTCATTAGTTTTAAAAACATGAGACCTTTTATTCTCTTTGGATGCTCTTAATATCTTCTCTCCATGTAGCACTGAAACCTCCAAACTATTCACCAGTTCTTCATCTGCTTCCTTCAATGTGGTAGTTATTTTTTTTATCTTCACCATCTGCATACTTATACTCAACTAAAAACTTCTCATCCTCAGGTTCCTCTTTTTAAAATGGAAACTCCTCTACTTCAAGCATCTCTTCTAGGAATAAAAACTTTTCTAACTTTTACTCCATAAGTTTAATCTCCTCATCAAGGTGTACGAGTATATCACTCTAATGCTCTTCATATTCTCTTGGAACATAATTTGAGTTATGTCCTCCTTCATCTTCCTTCTTCTCTATGACAGTTTTAGATCATTTTCCTTCACCTACAACCATGCACAAATTGTCATTTTTAAAAATATAAGGTTTTATAGCCTCAGTTGACTCCTCTATCAACATATCCCCATGATGATCTGAACTCTACAATTAATTCATGAGATTTTCAGCTCATACTCAACTTCTCTGAGTTCTTCCTTCAACCTGACACACATACTTTGCCTCAACTTCATCTGTAATGAATTCCACATCATCTTATTCTTCTTAATTATCTAGCCATATCTCTTGTCTTCCTCATATGTTTGTAGCAACTCCATTAATACATTACGATGTATCTTTATCTCAGCCATTTCCTTCTCATATTCCTCATCACTCATCTTCTTTATAACAATTTGTCTTGATTTTTTTTTCCTGTGGTTGTGACTCCTCTCTAAACCCTTAAAATGACCAGAAATAGTCACCTTCACCTCTTCCTTCTTCTATGGAATCTCCTTGTCCACTTGTGAGCTGCAACAATCCCTTCCCATATTTGTAACAAGTATGCTAATTGTCACCAGCACCAAGCCATCCTCTTGGTATCCTCTTGATATCCTCTTGGTATCCTCTTGTTTATATGTAGTAGAACCTTCTCTTGAGCAATCTTTCTCTTCATCTTTCAAAGCTAGTTGGCTTTTGCGTCTTCAAATTCTCACCTCTCTTGAGAACTGCAGTTGTTCTCTTCTTCTTCAACAATTATAATTTTGTTTCTTGGGTTCTGTCACAAATTTATTCATATGAAGATTTACATGCTCCCTTTTCCTCTGTCACAACTTCACTTGATGTGATGGTTGCTATCCTCATCCTTCCTTGTTACAATTTCCTTATTGTATGTTTCAACATGAAATTACAAATCCTTATGACCAGAGTTAGTGTGAAACATATCACATCGATGGCTTCAAGATCTATTATGATCTTGGTCTCCAACAACCCTTCCTTGAATTCACTTCCCTTGAATCAATTCAACTTCTCAAGGGCACATATGCTCTAGATTGTCCTATACGAATTATTTATCTTGGATTTGGTTCAAATGACATATTTTCCACAAACAAGCTATACCTTTATGCAAGGTTTCCTCCATAGTTCTGCTCCAATCCTCTGCAGTATCACCACCATGTTCTTTCATTTCCTCTTCAGCAAGTTCCACACTTCCATCCTCATAATATTACATAGCCAATTTAAATATTTCTTCAATTGAAGCATCTTCAAACCAAATCACTGCTTCATCCTTAGAAACTACATCCCTTGAATCTGCATAACTTTCCTTTTGAGGAAATGCAGTAAATCCCTCAGATTTGACAGATTTTTGAATTTGTCTATATTCACATTGTTCGACACCTATAGACACAAACCATCCATTAGTTTTAAAAACATGAGACATTTGATTCTCTTCGAATGCTCTTAATATCTTCTCTCCATGTAGCACTAAAACCTCCAAACTATTCATCAGTTAATCATCTTCTTCCTTCAATTTGGTAGTTATTTTTCCATCTTCACCATATGCATACTCATACTCAAATAAACACTTCTCATCCTCAATTTCCTCTTTTTGAAATAGAAACTCCTCTACTTTAGGCATCTCTTCTAGGAATAAAAACTTTTCTACCTCTTCTTCCATAAGTTTCATCTCCTCATCAAGGTGTATGGGTATATCACTCAAATGCTCTTCATATTCTCTTGGAATACAATTTGAGTTATGTTCTCCTTCATCTTCCTTCTTCTCTATGACAATTTTAGATGATTTTCCTTCACCTACAACCACACACAAATTGTCAGTTTACAAAATATAAGGTTTTCTAGCCTCAATTGACTCCTCTCGCAGCATATCCCCATGTTGATCTGAACTCTTCAAGTAATTCATGATATTTTCAACAAATATCTCATCAACATTCTCTCTAAGGAATATTTCTTGTTCAGGTTCACATAGGCAAACATTCATCTCATACTCAGTTGCTATGAGTTCTTCCTTCAACCTGACACACATCCTCTACCTCAACTTCATATGTAATTAATGTCAGCTCATCTTCTTCGTCTTCTTTATCCAGCCATATCTCTGACCTTCCTCATATTCTTGTAGAAACTCCATTAGTACATGAAGATGTATCTTTATCTTAGCCATTTCCTTCTCATATTCCTCATCATTCATCTTCTTTATGCCAATTTCTCTAGAATTTTCTTTCCTCTGGTTGTGACTCCTCTCTAAACCCTTAAGATGACCATCAATACTCACCTTCATCTCTTCCTTCTTATGTCGACTCTCCTTTCCCACTTATGAGTTGCAACAAGCCCTTCCCATCTTTGTAACAAGTCTTCTACTTGTTGTTACGAGGAAAATATCTCTATGGCTAGGGGTAAATCACAAAAGATAGAATGACATGCATAAATCAACTCTAATCCCAATTATGTTATATAAATGAAATTCTAACAAGACAAGGCTAAGAGCCTACCTCGTTCGGATGTTCAAAGAATACCACCATTGAGAACGCGACCCAAAGATTTATACCTAAAACTTGTCCTCGACGACCAAGATACACAAGCATATGGTGATAATGTATAATGTTAGGATATACATTAGTATAATCCATTAACATACATGTCAAATACGCCCATGGAATAATAATTCAAATATTTTCAAGATATCAATTGGATGAGAAAAGAGTATTTCTATTAAAATAATCAGCAGGAATACATATATGACAAAATTTTGTAACGACACATATTGAAACCGAGAAACTAAGTCCCTCCAGTTGGGCCTCCACCACTTCAATCCTCCACGAAAGGAAATCTCATATATAAGAGTCAATGAGGTTCTCCATCATAAATAAGGAAGAGCTTGGGGGATGAACAAGGAGTTCAGACTTTCAAGGACAAAGGGATGCAGACTTAATATGAAGTGAAATTTATCCAGAGTGTCTTTGATCTCAAAGTTGAATTGTTGAATCCCTCAAGTCTTGGATATGGCTCAATTTATAGACTTTGAATGGAACTAAAGGGCCAAGTCAGAGAATTTCCAGTGTGTGGAAGGTCAAGGATCATGGATCTCGTGACATGGCATGGAAACATGACATAATTTTTAATTTTGAGCACAAAACCTGATGTACGTGGGTTGTAGTGGAAGCAACCTGCATATATGCCTGTTGTATAATTGATAGGGCATGTATATGTGGAAAAATATGCATTTTTGGCTCTGGAATGAACAAAAATGGAACTTCAAGTATACATAGGGAAATGAAAGGCCATCCAAGCAAGTTGCATGGAGTGAGGAAAAACAAATTTGTAACAGATGCCCCCGAATGTGTGAGTTTAGAGAACTATCTGCGATGGACAAAATACATTATAATTCCCAGAAGTGGAGTAATGAAGACTTAGCTGGAAGTACTAGTTTCTCATAAGAATATTACACTCCATAATGAATTTGTGCACATGGATGCCAATATGAATTACATTGCATATCCATGTGGAAATATATCAAATAGTTTCTCATGGCCATGAATAGGTCAAACAAAATGAACATATGCCATAGGTTG
Source organism: Picea sitchensis (assembly GCA_010110895.2). Lineage (NCBI taxonomy): Eukaryota > Viridiplantae > Streptophyta > Pinopsida > Pinales > Pinaceae > Picea > Picea sitchensis. The sequence continues at coordinate 51,927 of SNQJ01S0012911.1, read as the reverse complement.
TCATAGTCACGAACAAGACATAGTGGAATCCAGTCTCAAAATAAACTAAATATATCTATAAACAATGGAGTACAATCTAATCTCCCATGATCATTGAAGTCATATAGGTATTGGTCCAATGGAAGACAACACCAGATGAAGAATATTTCTACCGTAAGCTAGAGGTCTTCTACACTATCTGTCGAAGGTGCAATTCTACACCATGTGAATAGAGGATTTGAGGTCGAACACAATGAGACTTTGTTTGATTACCAATCATTAAGGTATACCATTAATAAATGTGAGATAACCCACTAATAATGAAAGTAGGTACCAAGGCACCGAGTACATTCTACAAGTGTGAATAAGGGTGTTTGAGTTCGAACACTTGAAGAATCCAACGATCATGAGACATTGATGTATTCCCAACTATTGATGGCGGGAATACCTGCCCTTGATGACTGTAAGCCTCTAGGTACTCATAGGAATATAGGTCTCATTTCCAGAATACATTATCTGAAGTCGATGGAAGGAGACCCACTGAAAGTAGAGAATTAGGGAATATATCATCATTCATCATGAGGTACAAAGAAATAACTTGATGATTAGGAGGAGCTCGAACGAATAGGATGTTCACAAACCAACAACCCTGTGCATCCCTCGCATGCACTAGATGCAAGTAGTGCACGAAAGAGACCCTATGAATAGTAGCCAATAAGTATAACTACTGACAAATGCAAGGAAACCACCAATAAGGCTAATGGAATCCAAGACACTACATAAATCCGAATGTGTGAATATATTTCTTTTCATTGAACATAAGGTAAACCCCCTAGTCAGCGACCAATGAGGAAATGTCATCTACTGGGTTCAAGGTTACCTACCCATACGTAAAGTAGGCCCAGCGTGCACAGTAGGACAACAACTTCATGTGACTCTGAGATACACTGAGGGTATGGCCACCATGCAAATTCAAGAGTTTTGAGGAATGGGTGACAAAGGCTTATAGACTTTGAACAATAGCATGAGACATACGGACAACTCAGGAAGAATAAACTTGATGATAAAAAATTATGATTCGGGAGGCATCTACAAACTCTCCATAGGGATTGGAAGAATAACCAATCGGGGGAGTAAAATCTAAGTAATGAGATCAACTTCCTAAGGTCATGCCAAACCCAAAATTTGGATGAAAATGGATGCAAAATTTTGTGCTCTGTTCAAAGGAGACATGACTACTACTAGTATGAGATAATATCCTTTTCTCTCTCATCTTTTATTGGTTTTTTCATAGGAAAATAAATGTTATGATACAAGAGAGGAAACGAGTGTCACAAGTCAGCAACTAGTTCCAAGTAGTGGAACATACCTATGCTCAATGAAAGGAATTGCATGAGGGGCATGGACACTTGGGGGCATGGAAACTTGGGGGCATGGACACTGGACAAAACCACCAAAAATTAAGCCTTTCCACTGTGCTATTAGTCCATAAGGTCAAAAAATGGAAAAGAACTATAGAAAGTGGGTAAACAATTTCTACTAATAGTAAAAATAGACCATTTTACCATACAGTTTGGGTTTTTTCACCCACATAGTGAATTTTAGGCCATTTTCCCCATGATATTCAAGTTTCAATTATGGGAGCTATGATCAACAGGATCAACAACAGTCTTGACCAAGTAATTTCCCATCCCCTCTCCTTCAATGTCAATGGTTTAAATTCTAGTTTTAGGTCCCATTTTTTTAGTACTAGAGGGTGTAACATGGAAACTAGGGTATACACGGGTGACAGATCATTGGGTCACGTATACGACCTCATATACATGGGAAAATTGAAGCTTGGACATGTATATGCAGACCTATACACGATTTTTATCAAGTTAGCCCGCGTACAAGTCAGTGAACATAATTTTGAAAGGGTTTTAACTCAAAAAATGGTTTCTCTTTTGTAGGATGGTTATTGAATGGAGGGAAAGGGAGCATGAGGAGATAGATGTAGTAGTGGAAAGAGATGCATGGGCCCAACAAGATTTAAAGAAATGTGTCCTTTATAAATTGTGGGCTCTCAATGGAATGAGAGCTCAAGTGAGGTTACTCTAGTTGCTAGTAAACTACTAGGATCCAGAGACAGAGTCCTTCAATATTGATGGGAAGCCATTGAGGATTGAAGTGGATGATATATTCTTTATCATGGGATTTTCTTACCGAGGTGAGGTAGTGAATCTCAAGGCTCGAGGGGCTAGGGGTGGTATGAATATGGAGGAGTACATTGCCACCCATTGTGTTGCAGGCACAGATAAAGTAGGGAGCCAAATACCTATCGGGGCGATCGAGAACCTCATTTTAAAGATCATTGTTCTTGTACTCACATGGATTTCAGGGTCGTCCTCATTGCACCAGGAATCAAGAATACTCATGTTCTATGCAGTGGAGTGTTTAAGTCCGACTGTTTATGATTGGTGTACCTCACTGCTAGCTAACATGAAGATCCAGTTAACGGATTGCAAACAAGGGTGAAAGAGAAATTTGGGATTTGGATCCATACTTTGTAGTTTTTTCTTTGAGAGGGTTCCAGGTTTGATCCCTAGAGTATATATTACCCCACATGGACTGTGCGATCCATCCATGTCACGATGGACCGACGTGATGAGGCGGCTAGGAGGAGGTTGGGTGCCAACCCCCTACAATGGTGAGATTTTTTTCTGGTGGCACTAAGTATAGTGGGGATCCTGATATGCCTTTGCCGCCAAATTCTACCTACTGTGATATTGCTAAGAAATGTTTTTATATATTTCATTTTTTTGTATTTTTCATTAATAAAAAAAAACACAAATATTTTTGTATGGTATCAAGTATTAACAATTGCTTTGTTACATAGAATTAGGTATGCAACAACCAGAGGGATCCCCATGACATCAGCGAAGGGGCCGAGGAGATGAGTGTATATTTGAACCTTGTACAATATTTTATTGCAAACATATACAATGGAAAATACACACATTACACAAATATTTTTCCCCTAGAAACCCAAACCAGGAAAACCATCATATTCTATATTTCTTCAAATTGATACATTATTTACAATATAATATACATATAGGATCCAACGACATCCAAAACCCTAATCCAATGACCTGGATTAGTCAACAACCCTAATTCCTTAACCAGAAACAGAAAACCATCGACAAAAATCATGTTCTAAAAGACCTCCCAATAATTGACATGAAAACCGAGGTGACACGAAAAATGAGGCAAAAATGTGACATATTTCTCGAGGAAAACAAAATTCTTAGGGGAATTTCCCTCGATCCCCCAAGGGGGTGCCTAGCGCCCCCCCCTCAAACCCCCCTATGCACCTGGTGCAATGTAGAAGACACCAGAGCTAGTCGTGCAAAGATTATAACACATACCCAACAATGAGCCAGTGGGAGAGGACGTGGAAGAGTGCTACAAAATGTGCAGTGGATCCTGGCTCTATTGATGCACATGATTCCTATGGTTCAAGTGGAGGATATTCCAGAGAAAATGCAATGGAAAGTGGTGGGTGTACCCCATGCATGGGTGTTACTCTTTCAGTGTCTTGCAAATGTCGTAGTGTGCCATCATGATACACATCTGGTGCCATGGGCATAGATGCCATGGTCATGCTGTATATCAGCCATATATGTCAATTTTTAGGGTGTGAGCTCCATTTCGTACTATGACACCATATTTTTTTAACTCGAAAGGATGAAATATAAAAAAAATTGTTCGTCGGCTTTACTTATATATGTTACATTGTGTAAATGTATGAATGTGTTTTATTTGCTTAGTTATGTGACAAATTCCAATATAAAATATAATTAGGATATGCATCAGATACATGATTAAAACTTCTAGCGATGTGATTATAAGTAAGAAAATCAAAGTATTGTTCCAAAATCCATACCCATAGGAATCGTTGGAGTAGAGTAGGATTTTGCACATGGTAACTGTCGTTTAACTGACATACGAATAATTGGCAGTCTATACAAACTTCTAAAGACTGAACACCATATTAAATGGCGTCTCTTAATAGCTCTATAATGATGGTATACTCAACCAAATTATTCATTGAGGGCTCCAGACGAACGCCACCTGAAGACACCTGTTGGCCCTCGAGTGAGCAAATGACCCAAACGGTGGAAGCCATGTTTTGCGTATGATGACTAACTATCTGTGAATCCTAAGTAAACTGAAGACTCCATTGACATATACCAACCAATGGAAAACTTGATAAGCAAGACGATGACACAAAGGAAAATATAAATATGTATATACATTAATATACACTAGTATACAAAGGTCATGCCCAAGTTTGAGGGCTCAAATGTAATACCTTTTAAGGTAGATCCCATTTATGGGATCATCCAACATATTCCCTTCATAATATTTTAATTCGTAGTCTCCTTTCTCTAAGACACATCGCATGATATAAGGACTGTGCCACATGGGGTTGAACTTTCCTTCCTCCAGTGGTTCTTTGGCTTGGTCATAAAGGAGAACCAAGTCACCCTCAGTGTACTGTCAGGGACAGAGAAACTTAGAGTACTAAACCTTAACATGTCATGTATTCACTTTGATAGTCATAGAGGCATCTCAACACTACTCATCGAAGCGCTCTAGGTCCACGAGGCACTCTTCAAGAATGGATGTGTCAGGTATGAGCTTAATTGCCAACTTAATGGAAGGTATTTCACATTCAATTGGAAGAATTGACTCCATGCCATCTACTAACTGAAAAGGAGAGAACCCGATGAAATTATTTACCATGGTTCGGTATACCCAAAGTGTAGGGTAAAGAATGGCATGCCAGTCAGATTTACTATGGATGATAGTTTTTTGCAAAATGGTCTTCATATATTTATTCACTGCCTCTACTTGTCCATTTTTCTAGGGATAGTAAGGGGAAGAATGACCATGCCTAAACCAGATTTTTTATGCTAAATTTTTTATCATTTCATTCTGAAAGTGACTTCCATGATCAGTGACAATCTCTCTTGGGATTTTGAACCAAGCTATAATCTGGTTGAATACGAAGAATGTTGTAGTATTACCATCATATTTAATGGTAAGCATGGCCTCTTCCCATTTAGTAAAATAATCCATGGCCACGATAATATGTTGGTTCCCCCCAGCCGAAGCTAGGTTACAGTATACAAAAACTACCCCCCACTTGGTGAAGGGACCAACGGTGAAGACTAGGTGAAGAGGGGTTGGGTGCAAGCACATTTTCCAAGCGAACACCTGACAAGGGTGACACTTCTTGACTACTTCAACACAATCTTTAAAAATTGACAGCCAAAAATAATTGGCTCGCAATATATTTTGGGTTGTCGCAAGCCCAGATAAATGACCACCACATGCCCCATTGTGACAATCATTGAGAATAGCCTCAAATTCCTCATGATTCAAGCAATAATGTAAAATATTATCTACCCTTTGATGATAGAGAGTGTCACCGATAATAAGGTATTTTTTAGCTTGATGACATATACATCGTCAATCATCTCTCGACAGATCTTGGGGTAGCTTCAAGGTTTGAAGATAGATCAAAATGTCTCCATACCAGGGGTCCAAAGATGAGATAAGGAAAATATGTTCATCCATGATTGAATCATCATGAAAAATGTCCTCATCTATTTGAGGGAAGTCCGATATCAACTTGGAAAAAACTAGTGATTTCTTAGACTTCACCGAAGCGAAATTGAGATCAAATTCTTGCAAAATAACAATCCACTTATTATATTTCCCCCCTATGATACACCTGGTGAGTATGTATTGAAATGGATTTATATTCTCACCCACGGTATTTTTTCAAAGTAAATATAATGTTGTAATCTTTGAACCACATGTACGGCAGCTAAGGCCAGTTTCTCTACGTGAGAGTATTTAATTTCAGGACTAACTAGGTTTCGACTAAGATAGTAGACATTGTGCTCATGGAGCTCATCATCCTCCTGAATGTGAACCATACCAAACGTCCCTTTGTATGGGGCGATATAAAGCAAATAGTCTCTATTGTAGTTTGGAGGCTTTAGGAGAGGCACCAATACCAAATCTTTCTTAAGAGCATCGAAGGATTCCTGGCCCGCTCATCCCATATAAATGGAGTGTCCTTCTTCAAAAGACACATGAAACCTTTAGTTAAATTGTCATAGTTAACTATGAACCGACGCAGGAAGTTATCCTTCCTCTGTAAACCCTGAAGTTGTCTAATGTTGTGTGGGGGAGGAAATAGAAGTATTACCTCAACCTTCATAGGATCTACCATGATCACATGCTCAGACACTATGAATCCTAAAATATGACCGGACCTAATGTAGAAGATGCACTTGTGAGGGTTTAACTGAATGCAATAATAACAACATCTCTCAAATACTGAACAAAGGTGAGTGGAATGATCTACTATCTTGCGAGAGTGAGCAGCGAGATCATCTAAGGAAGCTTTGACAATGTGCTCAAGATCATGAAATTCAAAGGTCATGGCATGTTGGAAGGTCGCTCTAGCATTTTTAAGACCGAAAGGAATTTTCCAGTATGAAAAAGTACCCCAAGGACAAATAAAAATCATCTTATGTCGATCCTTGGGTTTTATATGAATTTGATTGTATCCTGAAAATCCATCCATAAAAGAAAAGACTTCACTTCCTGCACACTCGTTAATAATCTGGTCAATGAAAGGAGTTGGGAAGTTATCTTTATGACAGGCCTTGTTTAGGTCTCTAAAATCCATACACACGCGGATGGTTCCTTTATTTTTATTTACGAGAATGGGGTTGGACACCCATTCAATCAAGGGAATCAGGTAGATGAAACCAACATTAAGTAGCTTCTCTACCACTGCCTTAATGGCTGGGGATTCCTAGGATTAACAAATCTAAGATGTTATCGAACAGGCTTAGCATCTAGATAGGTTTTAATATCATGATCAACAATGTTGGGGTCGATCCCTAGCATCTCTTCATATGACCAAGAGAAAACATCTCGAAATTCTTTGAAGAGATCGGCTTAGATATGAATTTCTTCAAGCGAACAATCCACGCTGTTAGTATCCTATAATAATAGGAGACTTGATCATCCAGATATGATTGGTGGGTGTCATAATGAAGTTCATGGCTCGCTGGTCTTACTGTCCTTTTGACATAAAATTTTCCAAGTTATGTTCAGTAGGGAAACAACATGGATCATTAGACAAATGATTTTTTGAGTTAGAGGTTTTTAAGAGGGGCTTTAGACCTATCTTTTCCAAAGAAAGTGATGAGTCTGTATTTTTATTAGAAAAACTCTAAATTTTCACTTGCGGCAGCTAAGGGTGTTTTCTCAAAGTGTTCCAAGCTGCCGAAAATTGTCTCTTTCGATAGCTAAAATGATATGTGTGAGGTGTTTTAAGCTGTCGAAAGCACATAGGCAGTTAACGGTCAAACTGTCCCATTGGATTCTCAAACCGCCATCGGTACACAACGTCATCATCCCAAATGCTGCCGAAATCAACTGAAATCAAATCATAATACGATCTGGGCAAGTGACTGTTGTATGTTATGATTATTTAATAACCCCAATCTTGTAGATCCAATCCCCATAAGTTCACATCATGTGTCTTTACCTGATCCATCATGTGGTTTTTTCTTTTTGTCTTGGTCGAATGGCACAATCATCACTATGGTTGGATTTTCATTCTTTATTAAGGGTTTTTTATTCAAATCTTTTCCTCCATATCACGCATTTTCCATCGCCCGAACTTCAATTTGTTCCCTATCAGTGCCACTACATCTTCCCACATCCGTTTTTGTTGTAGTGCAGGTATTGACAACTGTTATTGCAAATGAAGAAGGGAGGAAATTTTCTCAAGAAGGAGCTTAGTGGCATAACTTATTTGGAATCTCACCCTGAGATTTGCCAGATGTTCAGAGACGTTGGTTGTTATAGATTCTGTGAAAAACTCCAAGGATTTCATCAAGGCGTGGCTGAAGCATTCACATTGACCTTTGACGGAGCCAAATCCAAAGTTGGGACAATTGAAGTGCAGGTTGATGAAGTAGTTGTTGCAGCGGTGACAGAGATGCCAAGGACTGGTGAAATATGGTTCAAGTCAACCACTATCAAATATATTGAGTTCAGGTCTTATCTCAAACCCAAACACAAATGTATCACTTTGAAAAAGGATATCCCTAGATCCTACTTGGAAGAGAAGTGGCAACGTTTTCTCAAATCCATCCAGGTATACATAACGTGTGAAGGAAGATATAGTAGAGTGATGTTCTACCATTTCAAGCTTATGAATCATTTCACAGGTAGGTGTCCTCTGAATCTGCCCTTCTACCTTCACAAAAGTCTAACAAAGATGACACACTAGGTTCAGGCCCTACCTAGCAAGGTGCAGAGTAGACTCTCCCATCACAGTCTTATCAAACTCATAATGTTTCAAGAATTACAGAAGAGGGATAGGAGTTGGGAGTATCTTCTTTTTTGGGGTGAATTTGAACCAGAACCCCAGCCCAAGGACCAGAAGAAGGCTTCACTCATTAAGTTTTCAACACCACAGAGCAGTAAAAGAAAAAGGAGAGCCATTTCCCCAGTAATTATAGAGGGCCCGGCTTCTTCTTCAAAGTCCAAGAAAGCTAAGAAGATGCTCATTTTTAGCCAAGATACAGAAGGGAAAACAAATGCCTCTGGAAAAAACGTTTTGAATCTGCCTTATACATATTCAGAGGAGAATTTAGAGCCAGGGGAAAGGGAGGTTCCTGAACAGGATTCTTTCAGAGAAGCACCTTTTCCATCAGAGGTCCCAGACTTGGAGATTCCTGAAACATCAACCAGCAGGCACAGCAAGGTTAGAAAACCATCAAAAGTTGAAGAACTCCAAGAAGAAATATTATAGATGAAGATACTTGAGAGGGTCATCAAATCCCAAAACCAGACTATAAGCAACACTTCAGATGAGGTAAGGGATTGTTTTGAAATATTAGCTAAAATGCATGTCAAGGAACAGAAGAGGAACAAGAAATTGCTCAAGGAAAATCATAAATTGCTTAAAGTGATTAAAAGTTTGAGGATCAAATTGAGGCTAAAGAATCCTAAGCCAAGGGCACATTCTGATTTAAGAGCTCTAGCTGAAGTTGCTGAGAACCTAAATGAAGACCCTCAGGAGTAGGTAGGTCGAAGAAAGTCTATTTTTGCAGTTTTGGACAGCGGTGGAAAATTCAGCATTTTTGGCAACGTATTCATTTTCCTCAAGGCGTCGTTAGCTACCGCAAGCTACCCTTCTGACGGCTAACCCTTTGTTGTTTTACACCTATAAGCTACCGAAAGCATAAAGGATGACAGAATGTTCATGTTTTGCATACATCGAAATTTCTGAGGTCGAGATTTTGTGAAAGGGGTGCCAAACAAAAGATAAAGATTAAAGTGATACAAATCATCACCCTTTTCGAGTTTTGAGGCAGGTATTAAGGAAAATGGTTAAGTGACTCTTGAAATTCATGGTAAATATTGTCCATCTGTCACAGAAGGATTTCAAAGTGCCTTGTCATCTTCTTGACATTTATTGAAGATATCGTGAAGACCAGTAAAGGGAACGCTATTTCTCCACCTGTCAATGTGTTGTCTTCCTTTGGAATGGAAGAGGACTCTACTGAAACAAAATTCTGGAAATCTGGAGAAGTTTTGCATGTGTAATTTTTGTTTTAATCAACCCGTATGTTTAGGAGACCATCTGTGACATGTGTCAATCAGTGTAATTGTTTCTATTTTTAGAAAGCAAAGGTAGAGTTCAAATTTTCTGAGGACTGATAGTATCTTTACCTATATATACACATGTAAAAGATGAAAGGGGGGTTCGACCTGTGAAGTATCTCCCTTTTGGCTGGAATGTGGGCCTCGCTACTCCAGAAGGTTTTTTGTCTGTAATTTTTGCATGACTAAACAGTAATAGAGAAAATGATTTACAGGATTCTTTTGTAGCAGCGTTGGTGGTGTGTTCCTTGTATGTTTTTTCAGCTATCTTTCTGTTATCATTCAAGCAATTTCATTTCTTATTATTGAAAAAGAGTAAATGGAGAAGAATTTATGCATGCATACTCTTTGTCCAATTTTTCAATAATCTTTATGTTTTCTTCTAAAACTCAGTTTATGAATTCTTAACTGCTCATTTGCTCAGTTTTTCCTCCCCCATTTCTTCCTCAAATCGACACCATTCAAACTTGATTCGATCCAACAATTGTTACTATCTTTCCCTGTGGAGACATTTACCTCTAGATCTGATTTGATCACTATCTTATAAATAGACCCCATAGCCCAATGGTGATCTAAGAAACTCGTCAACCACATCCTCATCTAAATATTTCAAAAACCCCAACCCCATACTTTCATAGCTAGCCTAACATCCATCCCATACAAACCAAGTTAAAGCATACATAGAGATCCCTCTCTGAGTCTTGGAGGGCTAGATCCGAGACTCCAAGTGGTTCGAGGTTACCTCTGTGACTACCTCCGCAGCCTTGGGAAAATTACAGAACGTTAACACACGCCAATATATATGTTCTCAATTTTACTAGGGATACAAGAGATGTCGGTCGTGACGGTAGGAGAAATATTCACCATGTTTCCTTCGGCATAAATACCATGCATTTCTAATGGAACCACAGTGTGACCAACCATCTCACTAAAGCTATATCTAAAGTCATCTTGTTCGATCTTAACAAGCTCTGGGAGAAAATATGATCGATGAAGCATATCGTCCCAAGGCCTATCAGGATCTGACATGGCCTCTAAGATGGCTTCATCTGAAGGAAAAGTATCATCGAGGCAATCATGTGAACAAGATGATTGAGTGGCCCATACAAGCCATAAACAGGATCCATCTCATTCGTCCTCAAATGAGTGGCCTTATACTCAACCTATTTTCTCCTTCATATTGAGTGGCTTTATACTCAACCTCTATCCTCCTTCATATTGAGTGGCCTTATCCTCAACCTATGCTGCTGACAGTGGCATTGCCATCCCAATGTGTGACTGACCTTTGTACGACATAGTCAGAGAAGGTAGGGTCCAAGGGTCATTGAAATATGAAGTACAGAAAGGAACAGGCCTCATCGATGACGAAGACTCACTGGAAATGGCATGAATATGGTGAATTGGTGCCCTGAAATCAAAGATACCCATCAAAGAGGAATACATTATGACACCAACATCCTCAGTTGCATGTTGAGAATTATCAATCACAGGGACTGAAGGTCCAACCAATGCACTAGGACTAGCGTGCATAAAGGACAACTAATCAATCGTCATTATCTTCCCTTCATGAGGAAAACATAAAGTATGAAAAACAGATGACACAAAGACTATCATGGCATAAGTCCAATTACATTCTAGTAGTAAATTGTAGTTGAGAGGTGCATCAACCACCTCGACATCAACCTCCACTGTCTTCCCACCTAATTGGACCGAAAAAGAGGGAATAATTATGTGGGGTCGAAACGACCGCCCATCAAATACAGTCAACATAGTCATAGATTGAGAGAAGGTCGGACAACCAATGGCTTTCCAACATGTTAGGGACATCATGCACGTCGCAACACCTTCATCAATTATAGTACGTTTGATGGTAATTTTTGTGTACTCCACATGGATTTGAAAGGCCACATGGTAATGTAAACGAGGCTTAACATATGTGATGTCAAAATTGATAACCTTCAAGCCACACATGTCTAGAGATCCTAATGCAGATAATAAGGTGTTCCTCTATGAAGGAAACGTCTGGAGCACCTTCAAAGCCAACATCTCACAAGGGGTTTGGCCCGGATCTTCAACAATCGAATAGTTCTAGGAATCTCTAGCATTAGGATTGTGGGAAGAGAACTTTAGTACTCCTTTCGGAATACGAGGTGGAGGCTCCAGCTTTTCAATATACAAGGGTGTTTCCATAGGAGGAGGAGACTCTAGACCTATATCAGTTTGTGAAGAACTGTAATCGCAAGATTGAGTGGCTACATCAATCTGAGACTTGACCATATTGACGCATAGATGGCCACCTTCATGTGTTGAGGGGTTTTGATTCTCGTTCGATGCATTACCAGTGTTGGAGGTCCCCGAGGCCATGTTGTGATTATGTGGAAATGAATTTTTTAGTACATCAGCTGGTTGCGATAAGAGCCTCAAGGCTTCCTTGATTTTGGGGCATAGGTGGGTAAGGTGATCATCTTTACAAAGTTTACAAGGAAACTTCACGTTCTGTTTATTTTTCTTTCCCTCGCCAGCATTTTATTCAATCTATCAATTTTAGTGTTGTCCTTTCCTTTATTATTATTTTTCCCACCCTTACGATTATTACCTTGTCCTTTCTTTTTATTCCCTCCTCGTTTGTGGTTACCATTTGGATTAGATGATGACTATACAAAATGCACATCCATCGATTGGGTGGGGGTGGAGGATGAAGTAGAAGCTTGTCCTACTATAGGTTGGCTTAGAGACAAATATTTCAATTGGTTTGTCACCAAGTTTGTAGACTTAGTATTTGTAGCACCTATTATTCCATTTGCATAAGGCCCGAGATTTTTTCTGGGTTCATAGTTTGATTGCGGTGCATAGGGAAGAATTTCATAAAGCATTCCAAATTGAGCATATATAAGGTCCAATTGTTGGGATTTGAAAATGGATTCTTCCTCAGATGTTACTCTAGATGTAGAGACATCCTTCGAAATATAAGGCAATAAGGACTTAAAGAACCATTCCAATAGAAAATCTGGAGGAATGTAGGCTTTGATCAACCTCTTCCATCTACGCCACTCTTGGATATGGTTCGAGATATGTGTGGCTTTATCTTGGTAGAAGGATGACAAAATTTATATGTCGGCATCGTAACGAACCGACAGTTAGAAGTGGTTGAGAAATACCAATACCATCTAATTTAAAGTTCCATACATTCCCCCGGGTAGGTCAGTGTACCATTTCACAGCGACACCCATGAGGGTGCATTGAAATAGCCTCAAATGAATAGAATTGTCATTTATGGAGTTAGATGAGCACCATAGATGAAAAGTAGTGATATGATCACCTAGATCCTCACCAGTCTTTCCTTCAAATTTTGGAATGTCCGAAGGAATCTTGGTGGGGACATGGGGCCACGACGGATCGTGATGCAGAGGATCATTCATTAATTTCAACAAATATGGTAGATTAAGTGTGGCCAGAAAATGGAGTTAGGGTTGCGGTGTCTAAGACCATGCTCTCAGGAAATATTGGGGTTGAGGGATTGCAGACCATCCAAGGTTATGGTATATACCATGGCCTTGTCTAGTAGGTTAATATCCTCCTCCAAAATGATTCATGAAAGTTTATATGGGAACCATACCCACAAAAGAAGCATGATGAGGGTTATATACATTGCCCCCAGCCAAAGGGACTCCATGTTGGGGGTTTCCCATACTGTGGAACTAACTTCCTCTAGATGGAACACCAGAGGATAGAGGGGGTTTCTCCATAATGAATGCATTTGTTGGAATTGGTGTGGAGGAAGAAGGAATGAAGGATGAAATATAGGAAGTGAATTGTCCTCCCGATTGAGTACTCCATCCCAGAGAATTCAAACCTGGATTAGGATCAGAGGAAATAAGATTCCAACCTCCTATTGTAGGATTTTCTTGGGGAATATGACCTCCACCAAATGAGAAATGAACATAAGGAGGCTTCGTGCCCCCAGACCCAGAACTAGGATTCACATTCGTCATTGAAATGGAGGATGAGAGTTGTGACATCATGTCAGGCATACCAAAAGAAAAGGGATTAGAGGCTGAAGGTATTGATTGATAATCATGAATTGGCATACCAAAAAGAGATCTGAAAGGTTTCCTTCCTATGGGTCGAGTAGAACTCACAGGTTGGGCAGCACTAGACGAGGGATCCTCTAGCACCCACACCGTCAAAGATGAAGGATTCAAAGGGATCCCACTAATCACCGAAGAGAAGGGAGTTGAAGGATTCCCCAAGATGTTCGGGTCTAACTCAGTACTCATAACTAGATGATCACAAGTCTGGGAGGTGGAGATATATATACCATGTTTATTAACTCTATGCCTTTTAGAAGGAAACTTCGATAAAGGATCAAGATGTGGTGATAACGTCAACAAATGACGAGAGCGGCGAGGACATTGGTCTTGTTCCATGATGACTCATGACTTGAGATATAAAACAAAATCCTAGGGCCAACTAATAATCAGAGAGCACACCAAAATAAAGAAAAAAGGCCAATGCACACAAAAAATATATAGTGTTTGAAAGGGGCCTCTCTAACTAGAGTAGGTATGTCTCTCCCAAGAGGGGCCTCTCTAACTAGAGTAGGTATGTCTCTCCCAAGAGGGGCCTCTCTAACTAGAGTAGGTATGTCTCTCCCAAGAGGGGCCTGAGACTCCCTTCAAAATATTAGAGCTATCATAATCAGTTATAAGGGCCCTCATGGGATTAACAATGTAGTCGGTCAGATCCCTTTGGAGAGGTAATACTCCATATATGTTGGGTGTTGTCTGACCCTTATCTGACTTAGTGTACCTGCAGAATAACCCCTGCAAGTAACCTATGTAGCTACCTATGTCAAGCAACTAGAGTCACCACAATATAACCAATGCACAGGCGAACAGTCACAAGTCCAGTCCACTGTATGGGTAGGGTAACAAAGCCCAAAATCTTGAAATCACCACCTCTCACAGAGGTAAAGGTACTAGCGAGACCCCCAAATGTGAATAGAACCCCAGAAATATATCTGACGCTAAGAAGGTATTAGAGGGATATCTATGCAGCCAACTTCACGTGACCTCATGCTTAACTCTAGTGTGAGTGGAGCCTCCTGACGTCATTGATTACACAATGGGTTTCACCACTCACTGGTCAGACACATATGTTTAGTTTAATAGCCTTGGAGAAGTTTACTCACAAAATCCTATTCCAAGGCCATATGTCCTATACTTGTTTGTGTATCCTGAAAAATAATTAGTTTCTAATCAATTTTAATTAATCAATGTTAATTTTAATGGCCGTTTCTTACTCAAGAGGTGTGGTCATGAAACTGGTGGTATTATGACTCATCATATAAAAAGAAGAAAATATAAAAACACTGCTAAGTACTAGTCTTGAATTTCAAAGAGATGGTATGCTTCTAAATGAAATCTTTCCAATGCAATCTCTCCCAATGTGTCAAAATCAATGCAAAGTAATCAAAAGTGCAAATGTCATAATGCAAGTAAGAAAATATTTTTTTATTTTTGTTATGAATAAAAGAAAATGCAAGGAATGAATAGCAACTTCACAGGCATACCCTACCGCAAGCAAAAAAAGAGAAGCCAATAAGGATACCAAGAATAAAACACTCAGACCAATGTGCAAGGACAACCAATGAAAAAGATGTTAAGAAAGAAATCTGCCCAAAAATTCAACAATAAAAAGGCTTCCTATCACTCTGTAGGCACTTAACAGTCAGAACAGGGACCCAAGAAGACTTAACAACCAACAAAACTCACCCAGCAAACACCAAACTCAGCCAGCAAGACTAAAGAAATGATGTACATGATCGTTTGAGAAACAATCGCCTATATATGCTCCCTAAAGGAAGACAACTCACGTATATACACGCCTATCACGGTAAAATCCACGTAAACCAAGCAAAACAATGCTAAGGCAAGGGTTAATCCAATAAACTCAAATGAAAGGGAAAAAATAGGCTGTCAAGCAATAGGCGACAAGGAAACTCAAGCTAATAGAGAGCAAATCAAGGAGAAAAACACTCCAACCCCCAAAAAAAGAGATATGTCCCTAGTATGGTCGTCAATTATGTTACAAGGAAAATATATCTATGGCTAGGGGTAAACCACAACAAAAGGAATGACACATAGAAATCAAATCTAATCCCAAGTATTCTATATAAATGAAATGCTAACAATACAAGGCTAATAGCCTACCTCGTCCAAACATTCAAAGAAGAGCATCGTTGAGCACATGACCCAAAGATTTATGCCTACAACTTGTACTCAACAACCAAGATATGAAATAATATGGTGATAATGTATAATGTTATCATATATATCAGCATAATCCATTAAAATACATGACAAATATTCCCATGGAATAATAATTCAAATATTTGCAAGATATCAATTGGACGAGAAAAGATTATTTCTATTAAAATAATCAGCAGAAGTAC
This sequence comes from Picea sitchensis, assembly GCA_010110895.2. Taxonomy (NCBI): domain Eukaryota; kingdom Viridiplantae; phylum Streptophyta; class Pinopsida; order Pinales; family Pinaceae; genus Picea; species Picea sitchensis. The sequence goes on along the minus strand of SNQJ01S0012911.1, from coordinate 35,741 downwards.
ATAGCTGAAAAACTTTTGTAATGGCACATATCGAAACCGAGAAACTAAGTCCCTCTAGCTGGGCCTTTTCCACTTCAATCCTCAATCAAAGGCAAGCTCATATATAGGAGTCAATGAGGTTCTCCATCACAAAAAAGGAAGTTCTTGGGGGATGAACAAGGAGTTCAAACATTCAAGGAAACAGGGATGCAGAATCAATATGAAGTGAAATTTCTCCAGAGTGTCTTTGCTCTCAAAGTTGAATTTTTGAATCCCTCAAGGCTTGGATATGTCTTAATTTATAGCCTTTGAATGGAACTAAAGGGTCGAGTTGGAGCGTTTCCAATATGTGGAAGGTCAGGGATCATGGATCTCGTGACATGGCATGGAAACCTGACATAATTTTTAATTTTGAGCACCAAACCCGATATACGTGGAATGTAGTGGTGAAACCTACATATATGCCTATTGTACAACTGATAGGGCATGTATATGTGGAAAATATGCATTTTTGGGTCTGGAATGAACAAAAAGGGAACTTCAAGTCTCAATAGGGAAATGGAAGGCCATCCAAGCAAGTTGCATGGAGTGATGAAAATTTTGTTGTAACACTTGTCACTAACACCAAGTCATCCTCTTGGTATTCTCTTGGTTCTTTGTAGTAGAACCTTCTCTTGAGAACTCTTACTCTTCATATTTCAAAGATATTTTTCTTTTGCATCTTCAACTGCTCACCTTTCTTGAGAACTGCACTTGTTATACTCTTCTTCAATAATTATAATTTTGTTTATGGGGTTTTGTCACAAATTTCTTCATCTGAGACCTTTACCTGCTCCCTTTTCCTCTGTCACAGCTTCACTAGATGTAATTGTTGCTATCCTCATCCTTCCCTGCTACAATTTTCTTATTTTAATTTCCAACATGCAATTACAAATCCTTATGACCAGAGTTAGTGTGAAACATATCACATCAATGGATTCAAGATCTTTTATGATCTTGGTCTCTAAAAACCCTTCCTTGAATTCACTTACCTTTAATCAATTCAACTTCTCAAGGGCACATATGCTATGGATTTTCCTCTACGAAAACCCCTTTTCAAGGGAAAACAACTCACTCAATCCTATCCAATATCAACCACATGAAATTCCAGCCCCTGCTCTCTCACCTTTTCCAATCTCATTGAGGAATGTTCTTCATTCCATGTCGCAATCAACTACTCTTCCTTTCTTTACCAAAGATAAATGCACTAATTCTCTATTGGTTTCATTATTCTTCTCAATCCCAAGAACTTAACCTTGAAGAACCTTTCTCTTCCAATGAGCACATCCTTGCTCTGCATGTTAAAGAACATCAGGGTTCTTTCTGCTCAATTGCTTACTGATTTCTCTGTATCAGTTTTGTTGTAACAATGGCTGCAACACCCAAATGAGCAATTTAACCTCACTTTTATATCAAAAATAATGACCTAACCTAGGCCTAACCCACAATATTGTAGCTTTTATAATCTCACGCTACTCTATAAGCCTTCAAAGAGGTTTTCTAGGGATCTCTAGATTATTACTCTTGAGTTCTCCTATATGAAATTAAGACATAGAGTTACCTATGTAAGATACAACAAATAAAATGATTGTCACTAGTGATCATGATAGTTCTCAACCTTCTTTTCAAACATATCCAAAGTATTCTATCATTCTCAGCCTACGACATGTTTAATTCCCAACTATCGATCACATTTATGGATTGATCCTTCTCTTGTTCTCTCTAAATTGTTCTCTATTCTTCTCTATGCATAAAATGGTGACCTCTACCCAAACCTCGGGTCTTCAATCTTTTCAAGTTGTGATCAAGACTTTTTTTATTGTATGTAGGTTCAAAGGAATATCATGCGCTTATTTCTGCAAAATTACCCATGTGATCATAGGTTCAAGCCTAACAACTTGGTATTGAACTGGAATCTCATATCCTGTCACTTAGCACCTCATCCATATGGCCATATGCATAACTGGAGGCTTAACCTTTCGAAACTATCCAAAGGTGGTTGAAAAACCCACTTAGGAGAAAGTGACATGATATTACCTCGAAACATGACCTTCTATATATCACCGATATACCTTTTCACAAATCAACCTCGTGACTAACCCTTGCGCATTTCTATATGCGATAATATCTGGAGATGACACATGGCTCAATCATCGATTATTTTGCAACTCAGTCTTGTTGTTAATTTGCACACACTTTCAATTATGAAGTATTTATCCACCATTGATTCCTCCTCTCCGATCACAATCTAAAATTCATACCTCTCATGTGCTTGGACCAGTGTACATAAATTCATTATCCATATCTACGACCTTGAGTCACTATTGACTTGATCCTACGATCACATAAAACCCAAATTCCATCTAATACCAGAATCAAATTTGATGGATTCATGTATCTTTTCTTCACAATTTGGGTGATTTCGACTATTCCCCTTACTACTGGTGCATAATTCTCTTATTCTCATATGGATCATTGATCATGGATTTGATCAATGATCACTTGATCTATTCTCCTTTAATATTGATCGAAGCCACCTTTAATCAAGGTTCTTTTATCTGGAACCTACACAAAAAATTGTCATTGAAACTATTCGACCAATCACCATAGACATTTCTGAGATCTGCAATACCAATTCCATAGATATATTAACAAACCCACAATAAACATAGGATTTCCACAGTCAATTATACTTGAAATAGAGTATTTAGTCTTCCATTAATACACACTATACAATGGAAATTACACAATTCTTCCAAAGCCTTATCTGACCTAAATTACATTTAATAGGCCTTTTCCTCTCTCTGGCATGATTTACCCCAATGTGGCCAACCTCTTCCCGACCTAATTTCTCATTATAATGTCCAACCCCAAATACCTTCAAAGCTTACCATTTTGTACAAAAGAGATATGGACTGAAATCTGTTCAGATATAAAATAATCTCAACAAATTCTATCTCTAGGATCTCTAGTTCCATTAACTACTCCTTCAATCACTCACTCAATCTATAAGAGATTTATATCCCTGAAATCTTCATGAGATCTATAAAAAATTATGAAATCTCTCATGTTCTCATACAATTGAGAACATTTACAATCCAATCCTCACACACAAGCCTTCTAGAATTTCTATTAATCTTAGAAAACCAAATAATTAAGAAATTTCAATCGAATTGGGAACCAACTCCCTTAGTAAAACAAATACCCCATAGGTCTCATCATTGAGCTAGGTTTTGGATGCTAAATGCTCCTTCATCAAACTCCCCAGGAACAAAATATGCATGATATCCTGATCATGAGTTCCTTTGTTGAAGTCCTCTTGGATCCCAAACCTTGGGTTGTTTCCATCCACTTGTTCTGTTGCAACACTTTCTTTCTCCTTTGTCCTGTTGCATTGTCTGCAACTTTCCAGGATCTCATATATTTCTCTTATTCCTACCAATAACCTTGTTGATACAATTTATTTCATCCCAAAGCAGCTTATGGTTGACTGCCCTTCTCATCTCATAGCAACTCCATCTGGTTACCTCCATCATTAACTCCCATATCTCCTCAATTACTTCCAGCTTTGCACTTTTCAGGTAGACATCAATGGTATAAGGTTTATGTTGCATGTTTTCACCAAAATTTTGTATAGTTACTACCATTTTCAAGCCTTCTTACCTCTGCTTATCCTCAACAAAATCATGCATCTAATGCTTCGTATATTTAAGCTGCATTCTCAGTCAACAAGACTGATCCACTAATTTATGTTCTTGGATTTGGTTCAAATGACAAATTTTCCACAAACTAGCTATACCTTTATACAAGGTTTCCTCCATAGTTCTACTCCAATCCTCTATAGTATCATCACCATCTTCTGTCATTCCTCTTTAGAAAGTTCCACACTTGCATCCTCATAATCTTGCATATCCAATTTCACTATTTCTTCAATTGAAGCATCTTTAAACCAAATCATTGCTTCATCCTCAGCAACTACATCCCTTGAATCTACATAATTTTTCTTTTGAGGCAATGCGTTAAATCCCTCAGATTTGACAGAACTTTGAATCTTTCTATCTTCACATTCCTCAACACCTATAGACACAAACCATTCATTAGTTTTAAAAACATGATACCTTTGATTCTCTTCGGATGCTCTTAATATCTTCTCTTCATGTAGCATTCAAACCTCCAAACTATTCACCAGTTATTCATGTGCTTCCTTCAATGTGATAGTTCTTTTTTTATCTTCACCATATACATACTTATACTCAACTAAAAACTTCTCATCCTCAAGTTCCTCTTTTTGAAATAGAAACTCCTCTACTTCAAGCATCTCTTCCAAGAATTAAAACTTTTCTACCTTTTCTTCCATAAGTTTCATTTCCTCATCAAT